>JAVJIF010014487.1:0-175097 GCA_038442645.1 Agave tequilana | reverse complement strand
TATATTGTATTATGGTCACGTGCACGTATTTCTAATATTTTGGGGATTTCGTGACTTTTCTGAAGACTCTTTTAGCTCGCCTCCTTAGTGGGTTCCCTGCTTCGACGAGTTGAGTTGTATTTTGGGAAATTTATGTATTTTTAATTTTTTATGCTATAAATTATATTTATGTTGACTGTGTACTTGTATTTGTATATGACCAAGTGCCTAAGACTGTATATGAATTACTTATACTAAAGTAGTTTACTTCCTGTACATATGCATCATACTGTGATGTAATCTATTACTGCTTTATTATATGCATGTGTTTGACACTAACACTCCTACAGGTACTATGCCAGCCTTCATGCTTTCTATACCCAACCTTCAGGTTGCGTTTAGCCTCTGGGCTCTCATGTTCACCTGGTAGGCAAGTCTAGCGCACAGCACTTTCCTGCTAACTCTGCTCGAGTATAGTTACGTCGTGAGAGAAGCTGTATGTTATCATGGTATCTTCACGAGCGATAACTACAACCGAGTGTGATAGCCTCAAGCACTGTATGCTAGCCTCGCTCAAGCTTGTCTAGCTTCGCTTCTTTTATTGCTAGCTATTACTGTCATGTTTCTGTTATCATGTTTGTGTGCGTGTTTGGTACTAACAATGTAGGTACCCTTGTATAGCCTCGGGGTTTCTGCCCACTCTCGGGATGGCTAGCCGATAAGTTTTAGGCCTTGTATCCTATGGATTTCATGGTAGCTACTGGGAGTGCGCTTAGACCCCGGGCTTACTTTCACCCTTCGAGCTCTCACTCACTTCCTCAAAAAAGGAGTGCGCTTAGACCGTCAGGTCTCTCAGTCACGCCTGGTAAGCGGATCTACGCTCAACGCTTTACCGCTAACTCTGTTCGAGCATAGTTACGTTGTGAGTGCAACTTCACTACATGTGATAATATAGCATTCAATACGCTCGCCTCACTGTGTGCGTTTAGCTGTGCCACGAGCGATAACCACGCCGAGCATGATAGCGTTTAGTGTTGTATGCTAGTTTCGCTCCAGCACTGCTTAGCTCTGCTTGGATGTTTGCTTGCTTATTTGCTCGCTTGCCTGCTTGATGATTTAACTGTTATTCTTCTTGATGGTTGTGAAGAGTTTAAACTTTTACTTATACAATTTTTCAAAACTATATTATTTTCTAGTATTCATACCGGTCTCCGGTATCGGAACCATTTCCTGTATTTGTACCGATCCCCTATATCGGTACAATTTTTTGTATTCGTACCGGTCTCCAGTATTAGTACCATTTTCCTATATCTGCACCGATCCCCTGTATCGGTATTATTTTCCTGCATTTGTACCAATCTCCGATATTAATAATGTTTTTTCTGCATTATGATACTCAATAGTTATATCACTGCACTTATTGCTTGACGTGCTATGCACTTATTGCTTGATGTGCTATCACTTGCTATGTTGGCCACCAGACACCTGACATGCTACTACTTAAGACCTGCTCCTATTATGATATCACTTATAACCTGTCACCTGTCAGTTAACACTTGACCTATGATTATCACAGTTACGAGAATCTTGTACCTGTTATCTATATTATATGCAGTGACCTGTATCTATAGTACTTATGTACTCCTGTACTCCTGAATTCTAGAACCTGTCCTGCTCATGCTATCTTCATAAATTGATAATTACATAATGAATTATAAAAAGGACAACTTACATTGGGTCGGGGGAAATTGATGGTATCAATATATGTTCGTATTTATAGTGGTATTAGGTATGTTGTGCAACTAAAACTTTGGTTTTACTGAGAATCTCTAGGTGACCAAGGAGAACGTTGGCTCTCTACCTCTTGGTGCCATCCTGAAAGGGCATCCTATAAGACCCTCCTGAATGTCTCGCGGTAGGTTCCATACTCCAGCAATAGAACAATCCTGGGTCGTGGTCTCGGGTATACACGGGACCCACTGTAAATATTGTTCATAGATACCCCTGTTGGTTTCCAATAACAACTTTGTTTTACTCAGATGTGGATATATGTGTGCTAGGATGCTAATCCATATACCTAGACATCTGAGTAGGACAAGTAATAAGAATAAAAGATGCCAATTAATATTTCGTTGTATATTTTGTAATTCGGGTCGTATGGATTTAGAGTACGATGCCGTGAGATATATGGTATATAGATGAGGGTTCCTTATTTAGATTATTTCTTCGACGTACTTATCTTATAAAGTTGTAAACTGGGTTGTACCGCTGGTTTTGCCGTATTTGCTTTCATCAGATTTTATTTTAGATTTCTGGTTTTATTATTAGCTATTATTATATAATATATGTATACATCCTGGCTTACCACTTGTGTATTATCCCCACTTGTCTCCTGCACTTATCATATTATACTATGCATGTTCCCAGCTTGATATCACTCATGAAAAACACCTAGAGGGGGGGTGAATAGGTGTAAGTGCTAATCTAAGAAACTAAATGCAAACTAAGTGCGCTAAATGCGGAAGCTAATGCAAATTATGCACAAACTAATACAATACAACAAGTGTAGCCGAATTTCCCTTGCGAGGCTCTGGACTAACTCCCCTTGATTCCCCTTGAAATGGGTGAGGTGCTATGTGAAGCTCTTATTGGATGAGTACAAGTTAGGCACACACACACAAGCAATCCAATCAATAAGAAATATGTGCACACACAATCAAGCCAAGCAATCAAGAATGAATAGCAATATGAATAAATGCAAGGCAATATGAAATATGCACAACACAAGCAAATATGATATGATATGAATATGATGCTTTGCACAAATATAGAGAGAGAGTTAGAGAGACAATGGATCAATACGCAAACACCAAGATTTGTTTCGAGGTTCGAGCACCTTGCTCTACATCCCCGCCTACACCACCGTGTAGGATTTCCACTATCTCAACTCCCACCGAGGGAACCTCTACGAAGAGGATTTCTTACAACTCTAGGAGTACCAAACTCCTCTCTCAACAACAACCTCCTCACAACCGAGGGGTTAGGCCCGTAGCCAATACAACAACCAATCCACACACCTCTACCGAAGAGGCTCACAACCAACACTATCACCTCACACTTGAGGGATACAACTCAATCACCCGATCACCTCTACCGAAGAGGGATTCACAAATAAAAGGGTGTTTACAACAAAGAGGTTTACAACAAACAACCTCAAACTTCTCTTTTTTTTCTCTTTTCTTTTTCCACAAAAAACAAGATCCTAATAGTTTAGGATAGGTGATAGCTCAAGTGTGGAAACAAGGTGTTTTTGGAAACAAGCAACAAAGAAAAACTACTTGGAAAATCTCTTGTATATGATAGAAAATGAAATACCAAATCAAAATCCCAAAACCCTAGCTTTCTTTGATTTTCCAAAAACCCAAAAACAAATAAGATGAAATCTTTTTGGCTTAAAAACCCTTTTTAAAACTCTTTTAAACACTAGAGAAAGTCTGGAATTTTTAGCTCTCAAAATCTTAGCCAAAACAATGGAGAAATGGGGTATATATAGCCCCTAGGAAAAACTAGCCGTTAGGCTGATGTGGCAGCCTGACAGGCCACCGGTCGACCGGTCCGGTCGACCGCCAACGGTCAGAATTATGACCGTTGGGCAACTGCGGTCGACCGGCCCGGTCGACCGATAAAACCCGAGAGCAGAGCTCTCAACTCGGTCGACCGTCCCGGTCGACCGTGTCTGAGCCTAACAGACGTGCACGTCTGTGCACATCGGTCGACCGTCCCGGTCGACCGGCCTATGGTGCGGTCGACCGTCACGGTCGACCGACCAGCCTGTCAGCCAGTCCTCAGTTCTGCACAGATACGGGATTTGAAAATAGGTCTTTTCACTCAATAAAAATCCCATAAAATCACAGTAAATCTAAAAAATAGTTTTAATCACAATAAAAACTATTTTTCTAAAAAATTGTTTTTCTAAAACTTGTTTTATCATTTTACTTTGATAACCAAACTTGTGATAAAAATTTCAAGACATATATCAATCATATCAATTCATTTTTGTGTCTTGCCAATTTATCAAAAACAAAACTTGTATTTTATCAAACTAGAATTTTCCAAAACATGAATAGGATAGTCAAAATAAATTTGTTTAAAAAAATTAAGCATGCATGTATAGAATGAAGCAACTATACATATATCAATTTAAACTTGTTTTGATAAACTATTCATAAAAACCAAAACTCAATCATAAAATGTGTGTTTTGTGTTCACTTGAGCATATCAACTAAACTAAGCTTTACAAATGGATCTAAAAATCTATCTAAACTAGGATACCTAAGTCTTCTTGTCGATCTTCCATCTTCAAGTAGACTCGGTCCAAACTCTGTGATTCTCCAAGTGCAAAGGTATGATCTTTAAGCTTTGGCACCGGAATCATCATGAATAGCTTCTAATCATCTTGTTGAAGCTAATCACCAACCTAATATCCTGTTAATGATCTGAAACTTAGAAACACAAGAATATTAGTAAACATAACTACATGAGTTGATCATCATCAAAACTAGAGTGGAAGGCCATTGGGCCAACAATCTCCCCTTTTTGATGATGACAAAACTCATGGAGTTATATATGCATGGATTAAAGTTAAGCTTCAAGGAAGCTCCCCCTTAACTCATGCATAGGGATAAACAATAAATATATGCAATTAGTATAAACATGAAACATGCCATATGCATAAACAATAAATGGTTCTAGATATCAAATGGAGTATTCAAAACAAAATAACCTCTAGATACCAATTACAAAGCAAACTCTATAAAACGATTAAACTTAATATTCTTGAGATTAAAACATAATATATGCATAAACATAAGCATGCATATAAAACTTAATATTCTTGAGATTAAAACATAATATATGCATAAACATAAGCATGCATATAAAACTTCATAAATTTTTCTCCCCCTTTTGTCAATCATCAACAAAGGGGTAATCAAAACCACAAATAAAACGAGGGGTAAAAAATATTTCTCCCCTTTTTGTCAAACAAAACAATGCAAACAATGTTCTCCCCCGTTTTGTCTAAAACAAAAAATCAATAAGGGGTGACTACAAACATGATATCAATTAAAAAATATGTCAATGAAGTATCTTGATACCAATAAACAAGGATCATATATGTTATATGCTATATACATTCATGAAGAGGAAGACGCTAAGTTAGCTTCCCTACACATATGCATTACATGAAGAAGGGATGACAAGCCCCAATCACATAACACATATTATGTAATGCATAAGAGGAGATGTGAAGCTCCCCCTACACACGTATATCATATAAAGAAGAGTTGTCAAGCTCCTCAATTTATAATATACTCAACATGAATCTATATGTAAGAGAGATGTTAAGCTCTCCTTGCATATAGGAAATACAAATCAAAACTTTGAATATTTTCTTTAAACAAAATTTTGAAAATACCAATTGTAATTAAACATAACAAATTACAATTGTAAAACAACATAACAAATTTTGAATGTCTAAACACAAATTTTGATACCAATTGTAAGAATATATTTCATTTGAAAATATATAAACAAATTTGATGTTGATATCATATGTTCAAAATAACAACTTTTAATCATAAAGAGTGGGAGTACAAATACCAATTGAAATACAAAATCAAATTTTCTCCCCCTTTATGAAAAACAAACTAAAGACATGCATAGTCTTGATAACAATTTAAAAGTAATCAATTTAAACAAAATTGAAACTCAAGCACTAGCATAAACACAAACATATATATGTATGAAAGATAGATACCAATAGAAATTGATATACTTGGAATTTAAAGCATACATACATACAAAACTATATGAGTATACAAGAAAATCAAAATGATACCAATTGAAAGAGTTCAATGATACCAATTGACATAACAATAAGTTCAAGTGTATACATCATATTATCTACCACCCAAACATAATTCAAGTTTTAAAGATTTTCAATTTAGGGTATACATGAACATGATCTCCCATCCTACCGCCCTTGGAAGGTAGGGGTTTTCAAAGATAGATTTGAAAATGTAGTTTTGTTTGAAAATCACTACCAAAATGAGGAACACCGCAACTAGTTAAATGGAAAACTTGTTAACTAGCACGAAATCCTTCAAGCAAGGAATAAAACAAATTGAAATTCACATGATAATCATCACTCTAACCAATAAAGCATAACTCATGAGAAACAAAACATGAGCAATAGATATGAGTGTACAAATAATATGTGAAGATCATAATCATGAAAAATATTTCATTAAGCTCAATTATTCCTTAAAACATAATTCCATCAAAAACATGAAAAATCATATAAAACTCCTTATTTAATCTTCAAGGCATATGTATGTCTAATACAAGCTAAAATATACATACATATCCAAAACTCAACGAGTCCACTAAATGAATATTCATGAAGGCACGTGGCTCAAAAAGATGTATATGTATAGATTAGTTTGAACTAGATAGACATATACATGAAGTTAAACATAAATACATGAAACATGAAAAACTAAATTTCATCACAACAAATTTCATTTCAAGGTATATGTATGAATTGTCAAACATGAAGTATACATACATATCCCTAAACACAATTGAGTCCAAATATAGATTTGCATGAAAGGCAAATGACTCAAGGGGTATACATGTATATCTTAAAGTTTGGCAATACAAACATATACATGAAGTGAAACACACAATCATAAAACAAATCCAAAAATAGAATACAAGTTTGAAATTTATGAATCATCAAAACTAGACTATAGTAGCACATCTAATGGGTTCAAATAAGCAATCAAGCTCAACATATATAGATTTATTTGTAGCCCACTCTATGTACAAGTATGTAACTAGTCTTAATGAAAACAAACATCTAAACATATATTCAAAACATGAAGCATCAAAACAAATATAAAAGTCATCATGATAAAACTAAAACATGATTACTATGTAAATTCACATGTATTAGATTCATGGTGTACATTATAGTTTAAACAAAAGTGAGAACACTAAATATGGGTTCATATAAGCATATGTGTCTCAAATACTATACATGTATGTCAATCATCTAATAAACATGGAATGAACATACTAATCCATAGACATCAAAAACATGCTATAAACAATGAATATTAAAAGCATGTAAACAATAAATGGGAGTAAAGGATTGTTACCAAAAAACGAAGAAGCAACTCTCCTTGTCTCCAAAACTTGGTGGTCCTCTCCACCAACTCTTCCCTTGAAAGTGATGCATCCAATAGATTTCCTTTAAGTCCGGAACGCATCCACTCCAAGGTGTCATCACTCTCACGTCATGTGAGAGCCCACACCTACATCATAAACAATAGGAGGGGTGGTCTTTGGTACCCACATCTTATTGGGTCCATGGGGGTTAGTCCCTTCTCTAACCCAAACAAATTTCTTTGCTAAATTAGTAGTATGTAATCTATCAAAACAAAATTTAGCAAGGTGGCCCTTACGTCCACAATGTGTACATGTGTACACATGAGCATACTTGTGTTGATGGTGTCCGTGTGAAGCATGTGTATGCCGTGAAGGGTGTGCATGCATAAATGATGGAACTTGTTTCTTTCGAACCAAGGATTCCAAATGTGTATGGTTCTTAGCACATTGGCTCATAGTGGAGCCCAAACAATCTACTCTCTTCTTTAGCATACAAATGTCATCATTAATCCTAGAAGAAGAGGTACATGCATTAGGTAGTCTAGATGAAGAGGCTACACTAGCATGGCAAACATGTTCATCAATTTTATTTTGCAAAACAATATTCTTATCTAAACAAACATTCAACTCATTTGAAATAGAAATGATTTTGTTTTTCAAAGTAACATTCTCTTTTAAAACAAAATCAACTTTAGAAGACAAAATTTCATTTTTCTTCAAAAGAGTTTCACAATCATTTTAGACTTTAAAAATTTATTTTCTTTTAAAACAAGTTCCAATTGAGATCTCAATGAATCCCTTTCATTATAGACCTCAACCTTTCTTGCAAAACACAATCAAGTCTAGAATGCAAACACTTATTTTCTTTTTCAATTTCTAGACTTTCTTTTCAAAATCTTATACTTTTCAATTAATTTTTCACATACAATAGATAGTTCTTCATTCAAAGCATGGGGATCAACAATATCATTACTTGAAGAACTAGCATCATCATCACTATCTAATGGAGTTTCCGAGTGTACCTCAAGGGAGTCATTCCCTTGGACCATGAAGCATTGAGAGTTGGATTCTCCACTAGATTCCTCTTCTAGAATTTGAACTTGAAGCTCCGAGGTGGTGGTGGTTGTTGTCAACTTGTTCCACACTGCAAAAGCGGAATCAAGATTAGAAACACGTAAAAGATATTCTTTTGGTAAAGTGCTTCTAATGGCCTCTAGGGCTTGTGCATTGGCCCCTATATGATTGCAATCACCAAGATAACATCTCTTGGTGGCCGCAAGGAAAACATGCAAACCTAGGGTCTTTAGGTACATGGACATCCTATACTTCCAAACATCAATGTTGGAAGGGTCAAAGCTAGGAGGGGTCATGAAGTCCATGGTATAAACTATATATGAATGTGCAAACAAACAAATGCAAATGAGATTAGCAAGCAAATGGATCACTCCTAGGATGTTAAGCCTAAGTATCAGGAGCACTAGCTCTGATACCAATTGAAAAACACCTAGAGGGGGGGTGAATAGGTGTAAGTGCTAATCTAAGAAACTAAATGCAAACTAAGTGCGCTAAATGCGGAAGCTAATGCAAATTATGCACAAACTAATACAATACAACAAGTGTAGCCGAATTCCCCTTGCGAGGCTCTGGACTAACTCCCCTTGATTCCCCTTGAAATGGGTTGAGGTGCTATGTGAAGCTCTTGTTGGATGAGTACAAGTTAGGCACACACACACAAGCAATCCAAGCAATAAGAAATATGTGCACACACAATCAAGCCAAGCAATCAAGAATGAATAGCAATATGAATAAATGCAAGGCAATATGAAATATGCACAACACAAGCAAATATGATATGATATGAATATGATGCTTTGCACAAATATAAGAGAGAGAGTTAGAGAGACAATGGATCAATACGCAAACACCAAGATTTGTTTCGAGGTTCGAGCACCTTGCTCTACATCCCCGCCTACACCACCGTGTAGGATTTCCACTATCTCAACTCCCACCGAGGGAACCTCTACCGAAGAGGATTTCTTACAACTCTAGGAGTACCAAACTCCTCTCTCAACAACAACCTCCTCACAACCGAGGGGTTAGGCCCGTAGCCAATACAACAACCAATCCACACACCTCTACCGAAGAGGCTCACAACCAACACTATCACCTCACACTTGAGGGATACAACTCAATCACCCGATCACCTCTACCGAAGAGGGATTCACAAATAAAAGGGTGTTTACAACAAAGAGGTTTACAACAAACAACCTCAAACTCTTCTCTTTCTTTTTCTCTTTTCTTTTCCACAAAAAACAAGATCCTAATAGTTTAGGATAGGTGATAGCTCAAGTGTGAAAACAAGGTGTTTTTGGAAACAAGCAACAAAGAAAAACTACTTGGGAAATCTCTTGTATATGATAGAAAATGAAATACCAAATCAAAATCCCAAAACCCTAGCTTTCTTTGATTTTCCAAAAACCCAAAAACAAATAAGATGAAATCTTTTTGGCTTAAAAACCCTTTTAAAACTCTTTTAAACACTAGAAAAGTCTGGAATTTTTAGCTCTCAAAATCTTAGCCAAAACAATGGAGAAATGGGGTATATATAGCCCCTAGGAAAAACTAGCCGTTAGGCTGATGTGGCAGCCTGACAGGCCACCGGTCGACCGGTCCGGTCGACCGCCAACGGTCAGAATTATGACCGTTGGGCAACTGCGGTCGACCGGCCCGGTCGACCGATAAAACCCGAGAGCAGAGCTCTCAACTCGGTCGACCGTCCCGGTCGACCGTGTCTGAGCCTAACAGACGTGCACGTCTGTGCACATCGGTCGACCGTCCCGGTCGACCGGCCTATGGTGCGGTCGACCGTCACGGTCGACCGACCAACCTGTCAGCCAGTCCTCAGTTCTGCACAGATACGGGATTTGAAAATAGGTCTTTTCACTCAATAAAAATCCCATAAAATCACAGTAAATCTAAAAAATAGTTTTAATCACAATAAAAACTATTTTTCTAAAAAATTGTTTTTCTAAAACTTGTTTTATCATTTTACTTTGATAACCAAACTTGTGATAAAAATTTCAAGACATATATCAATCATATCAATTCATTTTTGTGTCTTGCCAATTTTATCAAAAACAAAACTTGTATTTTATCAAACTAGAATTTTCCAAAACATGAATAGGATAGTCAAAATAAGTTTGTTTAAAAAATTAAGCATGCATGTATAGAATGAAGCAACTATACATATATCAATTTAAACTTGTTTTGATAAACTATTCATGAAAACCAAAACTCAATCATAAAATGTGTGTGTTTTGTGTTCACTTGAGCATATCAACTAAACTAAGCTTTACAAATGGATCTAAAACTCTATCTAAACTAGGATACCTAAGTCTTCTTGTCGATCTTCCATCTTCAAGTAGACTCGGTCCAAACTCTGTGATTCTCCAAGTGCAAAGGTATGATCTTTAAGCTTTGGCACCGGAATCATCATGAATAGCTTCTAATCATCTTGTTGAAGCTAATCACCAACCTAATATCCTGTTAATGATCTGAAACTTAGAAACACAAGAATATTAGTAAACATAACTACATGAGTTGATCATCATCAAAACTAGAGTGGAAGGCCATTGGGCCAACAATCTCCCCCTTTTTGATGATGACAAAACTCATGGAGTTATATATGCATGGATTAAAGTTAAGCTTCAAGGAAGCTCCCCCTTAACTCATGCATAGGGATAAACAAAAATATATGCAATTAGTATTAAACATGAAACATGCATATGCATAAACAATAAATGGTTCTAGATATGAAATGGAGTATTCAAAACAAAATAACCTCTAGATACCAATTACAAAGCAAACTCTATAAAACGATTAAACTTAATATTCTTGAGATTAAAACATAATATATGCATAAACATAAGCATGCATATAAAACTTAATATTCTTGAGATTAAAACATAATATATGCATAAACATAAGCATGCATATAAAACTTCATAAATCTTTCTCCCCCTTTTTGTCAATCATCAACAAAGGGGTAATCAAAACCATAAATAAAACGAGGGGTAAAAAATCTTCTCCCCCTTTTTGTCAATCAAAATAATGCAAACAATGTTCTCCCCCTTTTTGTCTAAAACAAAAAATTAATAAGGGGTGACTACAAACATGATATCAATTAAAAAATATGTCAATGAAGTATCTTGATACCAATAAACAAGGATCAATATATGTTATATGCTATATACATTCATGAAGAGGAAGACGCTAAGTTAGCTTCCCTACACATATGCATTACATGAAGAAGGGATGACAAGCCCCAATCACATAACACATATTATGTAATGCATAAGAGGAGATGTGAAGCTCCCCCTACACACGTATATCATATAAAGAAGAGTTGTCAAGCTCCTCAATTTATAATATACTCAACATGAATCTATATGTAAGAGAGATGTTAAGCTCTCCTTGCATATAGGAAATACAAATCAAAACTTTGAATATTTTCTTTAAACAAAATTTTGAAAATACCAATTGTAATTAAACATAACAAATTACCAATTGTAAAACAACATAACAAATTTTGAATGTCTAAACACAAATTTTGATACCAATTGTAAGAATATATTTCATTTTGAAAATATATAAACAAATTTGATGTTGATATCATATGTTCAAAATAACAACTTTTAATCATAAAGAGTGGGAGTACAAATACCAATTGAAATACAAAATCAAATTTTCTCCCCTTTATTAGAAAAACAAACTAAAGACATGCATAGTCTTGATAACAATTTAAAAGTAATCAATTTAAACAAAATTGAAACTCAAGCACTAGCATAAACACAAACATATATATGTATGAAAGATAGATACCAATAGAAATTGATATACTTGGAATTTAAAGCATACATACATACAAAACATATATGAGTATACAAGAAGATCAAAATGATACCAATTGAAAGAGTTCAATGATACCAATTGACATAACAATAAGTTCAAGTGTATACATCATATTATCTACCACCCAAACATAATTCAAGTTTTAAAGATTTTCAATTTAGGGCATACATGAACATGATCTCCCATCCTACCGCCCTTGGAAGGTAGGGGTTTTCAAAGATAGATTTGAAAATGTAGTTTTGTTTGAAAATCACTACCAAAATGAAGAACACCGCAACTAGTTAAATGGAAAACTTGTTAACTAGCACGAAATCCTTCAAGCAAGGAATAAAACAAAATTGAAATTCACATGATAATCATCACTCTAACCAATAAAGCATAACTCATGAGAAACAAAACATGAGCAATAGATATGAGTGTACAAATAATATGTGAAGATCATAATCATGAAAAATATTTCATTAAGCTCAATTATTCCTTAAAACATAATTCCATCAAAAACATGAAAAATCATATAAAACTCCTTATTAATCTTCAAGGCATATGTATGTCTAATACAAGCTAAAATATACATACATATCCAAAACTCAACGAGTCCACTAAATGAATATTCATGAAGGCACGTGGCTCAAAAAGATGTATATGTATAAGATTAGTTTGAACTAGATAGACATATACATGAAGTTAAACATAAATACATGAAACATGAAAAACTAAATTTTCATCACAACAAATTTCATTTCAAGGTATATGTATGAATTGTCAAACATGAAGTATACATACATATCCCTAAATACAATTGAGTCCAAATATAGATTTGCATGAAAGGCAAATGACTCAAGGGGTATACATGTATATCTTAAAGTTTGGCAATACAAACATATACATGAAGTGAAACACACAATCATAAAACAAATCCAAAAATGGAATACAAGTTTGAAATGTATGAATCATCAAAACTAGACTATAGTAGCACATCTAATGGGTTCAAATAAGCAATCAAGCTCAACATATATAGATTTATTTGTAGCCCACTCTATGTACAAGTATATAACTAGTCTTAATGAAAACAAACATCTAAACATATATTCAAAACATGAAGCATCAAAACAAATATAAAAGTCATCATGATAAAACTAAAACATGATTACTATGTAAATTCACATGTATTAGATTCATGGTGTACATTATACCTTAAACAAAAGTGAGAACACTAAATATGGGTTCATATAAGCATATGTGTCTCAAATACTATACATGTATGTCAAGGATCTAATAAACATGGAATGAACATACTAATCCATAGACATCAAAAACATGCTATAAACAATGAATATTAAAAGCATGTAAACAATAAATGGGAGTAAAGGATTGTTACCAAAAAACGAAGAAGCAACTCTCCTTGTCTCCAAAACTTGGTGGTCCTCTCCACCAACTCTTCCCTTGAAAGTGATGCATCCAATAGATTTCCTTTAAGTCCGGAACGCATCCACTCCAAGGTGTCATCACTCTCACGTCATGTGAGAGCCCACACCTACATCATAAACAATAGGAGGGGTGGTCTTTGGTACCCACATCTTATTGGGTCCATGGGGGTTAGTCCCTTCTCTAACCCAAACAAATTTCTTTGCTAAATTAGTAGTATGTAATCTATCAAAACAAAATTTAGCAAGGTGGCCCTTACGTCCACAATGTGTACATGTGTACACATGAGCATACTTGTGTTGATGGTGTCCGTGTGAAGCATGTGTATGCCGTGAAGGGTGTGCATGCATAAATGATGGAACTTGTTTCTTTCGAACCAAGGATTCCAAATGTGTATGGTTCTTAGCACATTGGCTCATAGTGGAGCCCAAACAATCTACTCTCTTCTTTAGCATACAAATATCATCATTAATCCTAGAAGAAGAGGTACATGCATTAGGTAGTCTAGATGAAGAGGCTACACTAGCATGGCAAACATGTTCATCAATTTTATTTTGCAAAACAATATTCTTATCTAAACAAACATTCAACTCATTTGAAATAGAAATGATTTTGTTTTTCAAAGCAACATTCTCTTTTAAAACAAAATCAACTTTAGAAGACAAATTTCATTTTTCTTCAAAAGAGTTTCACAATCATTTTTAGACTTTAAAAATTTATTTTCTTTTAAAACAAGTTCCAATTGAGATCTCAATGAATCCCTTTCATTATAGACCTCAACCTTTTCTTGCAAAACACAATCAAGTCTAGAATGCAAACACTTATTTTTCTTTTTCAATTTCTAGACTTTTCTTTTTCAAAATCTTATACTTTTCAATTAATTTTCACATACAATAGATAGTTCTTCATTCAAAGCATGGGATCAACAATATCATTACTTGAAGAACTAGCATCATCATCACTATCTAATGGAGTTTCCGAGTGTACCTCAAGGGAGTCATTCCCTTGGACCATGAAGCATTGAGAGTTGGATTCTCCACTAGATTCCTCTTCTAGAATTTGAACTTGAAGCTCCGAGGTGGTGGTGGTTGTTGTCAACTTGTTCCACACTGCAAAAGCGGAATCAAGATTAGAAACACGTAAAAGATATTCTTTTGGTAAAGTGCTTCTAATGGCCTCTAGGGCTTGTGCATTGGCCCCTATATGATTGCAATCACCAAGATAACATCTCTTGGTGGCCGCAAGGAAAACATGCAAACCTAGGGTCTTTAGGTACATGGACATCCTATACTTCCAAACATCAATGTTGGAAGGGTCAAAGCTAGGAGGGGTCATGAAGTCCATGGTATAAACTATATATGAATGTGCAAACAAACAAATGCAAATGAGATTAGCAAGCAAATGGATCACTCCTAGGATGTTAAGCCTAAGTATCAGGAGCACTAGCTCTGATACCAATTGAAAAACACCTAGAGGGGGGGTGAATAGGTGTAAGTGCTAATCTAAGAAACTAAATGCAAACTAAGTGCGCTAAATGAGGAAGCTAATGCAAATTATGCACAAACTAATACAATACAACAAGTGTAGCCGAATTCCCCTTGCGAGGCTCTGAACTAACTCCCCTTGATTCCCCTTGAAATGGGTTGAGGTGCTATGTGAAGCTCTTGTTGGATGAGTACAAGTTAGGCACACACACACAAGCAATCCAAGCAATAAGAAATATGTGCACACACAATCAAGCCAAGCAATCAAGAATGAATAGCAATATGAATAAATGCAAGGCAATATGAAATATGCACAACACAAGAAAATATGATA
Organism: Agave tequilana; assembly: GCA_038442645.1. Classification (NCBI taxonomy): domain Eukaryota; kingdom Viridiplantae; phylum Streptophyta; class Magnoliopsida; order Asparagales; family Asparagaceae; genus Agave; species Agave tequilana. The sequence continues at coordinate 159,731 of JAVJIF010014487.1, read as the reverse complement.
TGATATGAATATGATGCTTTGCACAAATATAAGAGAGAGAGTTAGAGAGACAATGGATCAATACGCAAACACCAAGATTTGTTTCGAGGTTCGAGCACCTTGCTCTACATCCCCGCCTACACCACCGTGTAGGATTTCCACTATCTCAACTCCCACCGAGGGAACCTCTACCGAAGAGGATTTCTTACAACTCTAGGAGTACCAAACTCCTCTCTCAACAACAACCTCCTCACAACCGAGGGGTTAGGCCCGTAGCCAATACAACAACCAATCCACACACCTCTACCGAAGAGGCTCACAACCAACACTATCACCTCACACTTGAGGGATACAACTCAATCACCCGATCACCTCTACCGAAGAGGGATTCACAAATAAAAGGGTGTTTACAACAAAGAGGTTTACAACAAACAACCTCAAACTCTTCTCTTTCTTTTTCTATTTCTTTTTCCACAAAAAACAAGATCCTAATAGTTTAGGATAGGTGATAGCTCAAGTGTGGAAACAAGGTGTTTTTGGAAACAAGCAACAAAGAAAAACTACTTGGGAAATCTCTTGTATATGATAGAAAATGAAATACCAAATCAAAATCCCAAAACCCTAGCTTTCTTTGATTTTCCAAAAACCCAAAAACAAATAAGATGAAATCTTTTGGCTTAAAAACCTTTTAAAACTCTTTTAAACACTAGAGAAAGTCTGGAATTTTTAGCTCTCAAAATCTTAGCCAAAACAATGGAGAAATGGGGTATATATAGCCCCTAGGAAAAACTAGCCGTTAGGCTGATGTGGCAGCCTGACAGGCCACCGGTCGACCGGTCCGGTCGACCGCCAACGGTCAGAATTATGACCGTTGGGCAACTGCGGTCGACCGGCCCGGTCGACCGATAAAAACCCGAGAGCAGAGCTCTCAACTCGGTCGACCGTCCCGGTCGACCGTGTCTGAGCCTAACAGACGTGCACGTCTGTGCACATCGGTCGACCGTCCCGGTCGACCGGCCTATGGTGCGGTCGACCGTCACGGTCGACCGACCAGCCTGTCAGCCAGTCCTCAGTTCTGCACAGATACGGGATTTGAAAATAGGTCTTTTCACTCAATAAAAATCCCATAAAATCACAGTAAATCTAAAAAATAGTTTTAATCACAATAAAAACTGTTTTTCTAAAAAAATGTTTTTCTAAAACTTGTTTTATCATTTTACTTTGATAACCAAACTTGTGATAAAAATTTCAAGACATATATCAATCATATCAATTCATTTTGTGTCTTGCCAATTTTATCAAAAACAAAACTTGTATTTTATCAAACTAGAATTTTCCAAAACATGAATAGGATAGTCAAAATAAGTTTGTTTAAAAAATTAAGCATGCATGTATAGAATGAAGCAACTATACATATATCAATTTAAACTTGTTTTGATAAACTATTCATAAAAACCAAAACTCAATCATAAAATGTGTGTGTTTTGTGTTCACTTGAGCATATCAACTAAACTAAGCTTTACAAATGGATCTAAAACTCTATCTAAACTAGGATACCTAAGTCTTCTTGTCGATCTTCCATCTTCAAGTAGACTCGGTCCAAACTCTGTGATTCTCCAAGTGCAAAGGTATGATCTTTAAGCTTTGGCACCGGAATCATCATGAATAGCTTCTAATCATCTTGTTGAAGCTAATCACCAACCTAATATCCTGTTAATGATCTGAAACTTAGAAACACAAGAATATTAGTAAACATAACTACATGAGTTGATCATCATCAAAACTAGAGTGGAAGGCCATTGGGCCAACAATCTCCCCCTTTTGATGATGACAAAACTCATGGAGTTATATATGCATGGATTAAAGTTAAGCTTCAAGGAAGCTCCCCCTTAACTCATGCATAGGGATAAACAATAAATATATGCAATTAGTATTAAACATGAAACATGCCATATGCATAAACAATAAATGGTTCTAGATATCAAATGGAGTATTCAAAACAAATAACCTCTAGATACCAATTACAAAGCAAACTCTATAAAACGATTAAACTTAATATCTTGAGATTAAAACATAATATATGCATAAACATAAGCATGCATATAAAACTTAATATTCTTGAGATTAAAACATAATATATGCATAAACATAAGCATGCATATAAAACTTCATAAATCTTTCTCCCCCTTTTGTCAATCATCAACAAAGGGGTAATCAAAACCATAAATAAAACGAGGGGTAAAAAATCTTTCTCCCCCTTTTTGTCAATCAAAACAATGCAAACAATGTTCTCCCCCTTTTTGTCTAAAACAAAAAATCAATAAGGGGTGACTACAAACATGATATCAATTAAAAAATATGTCAATGAAGTATCTTGATACCAATAAACAAGGATCAATATATGTTATATGCTATATACATTCATGAAGAGGAAGACGCTAAGTTAGCTTCCCTACACATATGCATTACATGAAGAAGGGATGACAAGCCCCAATCACATAACACATATTATGTAATGCATAAGAGGAGATGTGAAGCTCCCCCTACACACGTATATCATATAAAGAAGAGTTGTCAAGCTCCTCAATTTATAATATACTCAACATGAATCTATATGTAAGAGAGATGTTAAGCTCTCCTTGCATATAGGAAATACAAATCAAAACTTTGAATATTTTCTTTAAACAAAATTTTGAAAATACCAATTGTAATTAAACATAACAAATTACCAATTGTAAAACAACATAACAAATTTTGAATGTCTAAACACAAATTTTGATACCAATTGTAAGAAATATTTCATTTGAAAATATATAAACAAATTTGATGTTGATATCATATGTTCAAAATAACAATTTTTAATCATAAAGAGTGGGAGTACAAATACCAATTGAAATACAAAATCAAATTTTCTCCCCCTTTATGAAAAACAAACTAAAGACATGCATAGTCTTGATAACAATTTAAAAGTAATCAATTTAAACAAAATTGAAACTCAAGCACTAGCATAAACACAAACATATATATGTATGAAAGATAGATACCAATAGAAATTGATATACTTGGAATTTAAAGCATACATACATACAAAACATATATGAGTATACAAGAAGATCAAAATGATACCAATTGAAAGAGTTCAATGATACCAATTGACATAACAATAAGTTCAAGTGTATACATCATATTATCTACCACCCAAACATAATTCAAGTTTTAAAGATTTTCAATTTAGGGCATACATGAACATGATCTCCCATCCTACCGCCCTTGGAAGGTAGGGGTTTTAAAGATAGATTTGAAAATGTAGTTTTGTTTGAAAATCACTACCAAAATGAAGAACACCGCAACTAGTTAAATGGAAAACTTGTTAACTAGCACGAAATCCTTCAAGCAAGGAATAAAACAAAATTGAAATTCACATGATAATCATCACTCTAACCAATAAAGCATAACTCATGAGAAACAAAACATGAGCAATAGATATGAGTGTACAAATAATATGTGAAGATCATAATCATGAAAAATATTTCATTAAGCTCAATTATTCCTTAAAACATAATTCCATCAAAAACATGAAAAATCATATAAAACTCCTTATTTAATCTTCAAGGCATATGTATGTCTAATACAAGCTAAAATATACATACATATCCAAAACTCAACGAGTCCACTAAATGAATATTCATGAAGGCACGTGGCTCAAAAAGATGTATATGTATAAGATTAGTTTGAACTAGATAGACATATACATGAAGTTAAACATAAATACATGAAACATGAAAAACTAAATTTTCATCACAACAAATTTCATTTCAAGGTATATGTATGAATTGTCAAACATGAAGTATACATACATATCCCTAAATACAATTGAGTCCAAATATAGATTTGCATGAAAGGCAAATGACTCAAGGGGTATACATGTATATCTTAAAGTTTGGCAATACAAACATATACATGAAGTGAAACACACAATCATAAAACAAATCCAAAAATGGAATACAAGTTTGAAATGTATGAATCATCAAAACTAGACTATAGTAGCACATCTAATGGGTTCAAATAAGCAATCAAGCTCAACATATATAGATTTATTTGTAGCCCACTCTATGTACAAGTATATAACTAGTCTTAATGAAAACAAACATCTAAACATATATTCAAACATGAAGCATCAAAACAAATATAAAAGTCATCATGATAAAACTAAAACATGATTACTATGTAAATTCACATGTATTAGATTCATGGTGTACATTATACCTTAAACAAAAGTGAGAACACTAAATATGGGTTCATATAAGCATATGTGTCTCAAATACTATACATGTATGTCAAGGATCTAATAAACATGGAATGAACATACTAATCCATAGACATCAAAAACATGCTATAAACAATGAATATTAAAAGCATGTAAACAATAAATGGGAGTAAAGGATTGTTACCAAAAAACGAAGAAGCAACTCTCCTTGTCTCCAAAACTTGGTGGTCCTCTCCACCAACTCTTCCCTTGAAAGTGATGCATCCAATAGATTTCCTTTAAGTCCGGAACGCATCCACTCCAAGGTGTCATCACTCTCACGTCATGTGAGAGCCCACACCTACATCATAAACAATAGGAGGGGTGGTCTTTGGTACCCACATCTTATTGGGTCCATGGGGGTTAGTCCCTTCTCTAACCCAAACAAATTTCTTTGCTAAATTAGTAGTATGTAATCTATCAAAACAAAATTTAGCAAGGTGGCCCTTACGTCCACAATGTGTACATGTGTACACATGAGCATACTTGTGTTGATGGTGTCCGTGTGAAGCATGTGTATGCCGTGAAGGGTGTGCATGCATAAATGATGGAACTTGTTTCTTTCGAACCAAGGATTCCAAATGTGTATGGTTCTTAGCACATTGGCTCATAGTGGAGCCCAAACAATCTACTCTCTTCTTTAGCATACAAATATCATCATTAATCCTAGAAGAAGAGGTACATGCATTAGGTAGTCTAGATGAAGAGGCTACACTAGCATGGCAAACATGTTCATCAATTTTATTTTGCAAAACAATATTCTTATCTAAACAAACATTCAACTCATTTGAAATAGAAATGATTTTGTTTTTCAAAGCAACATTCTCTTTTAAAACAAAATCAACTTTAGAAGACAAAATTTCATTTTTCTTCAAAAGAGTTTCACAATCATTTTTAGACTTTAAAAATTTATTTTCTTTTAAAACAAGTTCCAATTGAGATCTCAATGAATCCCTTTCATTATAGACCTCAACTTTTCTTGCAAAACACAATCAAGTCTAGAATGCAAACACTTATTTTCTTTTTCAATTTCTAGACTTTTCTTTTTCAAAATCTTATACTTTTCAATTAATTTTTCACATACAATAGATAGTTCTTCATTCAAAGCATGGGGATCAACAATATCATTACTTGAAGAACTAGCATCATCATCACTATCTAATGGAGTTTCCGAGTGTACCTCAAGGGAGTCATTCCCTTGGACCATGAAGCATTGAGAGTTGGATTCTCCACTAGATTCCTCTTCTAGAATTTGAACTTGAAGCTCCGAGGTGGTGGTGGTTGTTGTCAACTTGTTCCACACTGCAAAAGCGGAATCAAGATTAGAAACACGTAAAAGATATTCTTTTGGTAAAGTGCTTCTAATGGCCTCTAGGGCTTGTGCATTGGCCCCTATATGATTGCAATCACCAAGATAACATCTCTTGGTGGCCGCAAGGAAAACATGCAAACCTAGGGTCTTTAGGTACATGGACATCCTATACTTCCAAACATCAATGTTGGAAGGGTCAAAGCTAGGAGGGGTCATGAAGTCCATGGTATAAACTATATATGAATGTGCAAACAAACAAATGCAAATGAGATTAGCAAGCAAATGGATCACTCCTAGGATGTTAAGCCTAAGTATCAGGAGCACTAGCTCTGATACCAATTGAAAAACACCTAGAGGGGGGGTGAATAGGTGTAAGTGCTAATCTAAGAAACTAAATGCAAACTAAGTGCGCTAAATGCGGAAGCTAATGCAAATTATGCACAAACTAATACAATACAACAAGTGTAGCCGAATTCCCCTTGCGAGGCTCTGGACTAACTCCCCTTGATTCCCCTTGAAATGGGTTGAGGTGCTATGTGAAGCTCTTGTTGGATGAGTACAAGTTAGGCACACACACACAAGCAATCCAAGCAATAAGAAATATGTGCACACACAATCAAGCCAAGCAATCAAGAATGAATAGCAATATGAATAAATGCAAGGCAATATGAAATATGCACAACACAAGCAAATATGATATGATATGAATATGATGCTTTGCACAAATATAAGAGAGAGAGTTAGAGAGACAATGGATCAATACGCAAACACCAAGATTTGTTTCGAGGTTCGAGCACCTTGCTCTACATCCCCGCCTACACCACCGTGTAGGATTTCCACTATCTCAACTCCCACCGAGGGAACCTCTACCGAAGAGGATTTCTTACAACTCTAGGAGTACCAAACTCCTCTCTCAACAACAACCTCCTCACAACCGAGGGGTTAGGCCCGTAGCCAATACAACAACCAATCCACACACCTCTACCGAAGAGGCTCACAACCAACACTATCACCTCACACTTGAGGGATACAACTCAATCACCCGATCACCTCTACCGAAGAGGGATTCACAAATAAAAGGGTGTTTACAACAAAGAGGTTTACAACAAACAACCTCAAACTCTTCTCTTTCTTTTTCTCTTTTCTTTTTCCACAAAAAACAAGATCCTAATAGTTTAGGATAGGTGATAGCTCAAGTGTGGAAACAAGGTGTTTTTGGAAACAAGCAACAAAGAAAAACTACTTGGGAAATCTCTTGTATATGATAGAAAATGAAATACCAAATCAAAATCCCAAAACCCTAGCTTTCTTTGATTTTCCAAAAACCCAAAAACAAATAAGATGAAATCTTTTTGGCTAAAAAACCCTTTTAAAACTCTTTTAAACACTAGAGAAAGTCTGGAATTTTTAGCTCTCAAAATCTTAGCCAAAACAATGGAGAAATGGGGTATATATAGCCCCTAGGAAAAACTAGCCGTTAGGCTGATGTGGCAGCCTGACAGGCCACCGGTCGACCGGTCCGGTCGACCGCCAACGGTCAGAATTATGACCGTTGGGCAACTGCGGTCGACCGGCCCGGTCGACCGATAAAACCCGAGAGCAGAGCTCTCAACTCGGTCGACCGTCCCGGTCGACCGTGTCTGAGCCTAACAGACGTGCACGTCTGTGCACATCGGTCGACCGTCCCGGTCGACCGGCCTATGGTGCGGTCGACCGTCACGGTCGACCGACCAGCCTGTCAGCCAGTCCTCAGTTCTGCACAGATACGGGATTTGAAAATAGGTCTTTTCACTCAATAAAAATCCCATAAAATCACAGTAAATCTAAAAAATAGTTTTAATCACAATAAAAACTGTTTTTCTAAAAAAATGTTTTTCTAAAACTTGTTTTATCATTTTACTTTGATAACCAAACTTGTGATAAAAATTTCAAGACATATATCAATCATATCAATTCATTTTTGTGTCTTGCCAATTTTATCAAAAACAAAACTTGTATTTTATCAAACTAGAATTTTCCAAAACATGAATAGGATAGTCAAAATAAGTTTGTTTAAAAAATTAAGCATGCATGTATAGAATGAAGCAACTATACATATATCAATTTAAACTTGTTTTGATAAACTATTCATGAAAACAAAAACTCAATCATAAAATGTGTGTGTTTTGTGTTCACTTGAGCATATCAACTAAACTAAGCTTTACAAATGGATCTAAAACTCTATCTAAACTAGGATACCTAAGTCTTCTTGTCGATCTTCCATCTTCAAGTAGACTCGGTCCAAACTCTGTGATTCTCCAAGTGCAAAGGTATGATCTTTAAGCTTTGGCACCGGAATCATCATGAATAGCTTCTAATCATCTTGTTGAAGCTAATCACCAACCTAATATCCTGTTAATGATCTGAAACTTAGAAACACAAGAATATTAGTAAACATAACTACATGAGTTGATCATCATCAAAACTAGAGTGGAAGGCCATTGGGCCAACAATCTCCCCCTTTTTGATGATGACAAAACTCATGGAGTTATATATGCATGGATTAAAGTTAAGCTTCAAGGAAGCTCCCCCTTAACTCATGCATAGGGATAAACAATAAATATATGCAATTAGTATTAAACATGAAACATGCCATATGCATAAACAATAAATGGTTCTAGATATCAAATGGAGTATTCAAAACAAAATAACCTCTAGATACCAATTACAAAGCAAACTCTATAAAACGATTAAACTTAATATTCTTGAGATTAAAACATAATATATGCATAAACATAAGCATGCATATAAAACTTAATATTCTTGAGATTAAAACATAATATATGCATAAACATAAGCATGCATATAAAACTTCATAAATCTTTCTCCCCCTTTTGTCAATCATCAACAAAGGGGTAATCAAAACCATAAATAAAACGAGGGGTAAAAAATCTTTCTCCCCCTTTTTGTCAATCAAAACAATGCAAACAATGTTCTCCCCCTTTTGTCTAAAACAAAAAATCAATAAGGGGTGACTACAAACATGATATCAATTAAAAAATATGTCAATGAAGTATCTTGATACCAATAAACAAGGATCAATATATGTTATATGCTATATACATTCATGAAGAGGAAGACGCTAAGTTAGCTTCCCTACACATATGCATTACATGAAGAAGGGATGACAAGCCCCAATCACATAACACATATTATGTAATGCATAAGAGGAGATGTGAAGCTCCCCCTACACACGTATATCATATAAAGAAGAGTTGTCAAGCTCCTCAATTTATAATATACTCAACATGAATCTATATGTAAGAGAGATGTTAAGCTCTCCTTGCATATAGGAAATACAAATCAAAACTTTGAATATTTTCTTTAAACAAATTTTGAAAATACCAATTGTAATTAAACATAACAAATTACCAATTGTAAAACAACATAACAAATTTTGAATGTCTAAACACAAATTTTGATACCAATTGTAAGAATATATTTCATTTTGAAAATATATAAACAAATTTGATGTTGATATCATATGTTCAAAATAACAACTTTTAATCATAAAGAGTGGGAGTACAAATACCAATTGAAATACAAAATCAATTTTTCTCCCCTTTATGAAAAACAAACTAAAGACATGCATAGTCTTGATAACAATTTAAAAGTAATCAATTTAAACAAAATTGAAACTCAAGCACTAGCATAAACACAAACATATATATGTATGAAAGATAGATACCAATAGAAATTGATATACTTGGAATTTAAAGCATACATACATACAAAACATATATGAGTATACAAGAAGATCAAAATGATACCAATTGAAAGAGTTCAATGATACCAATTGACATAACAATAAGTTCAAGTGTATACATCATATTATCTACCACCCAAACATAATTCAAGTTTTAAAGATTTTCAATTTAGGGCATACATGAACATGATCTCCCATCCTACCGCCCTTGGAAGGTAGGGGTTTTCAAAGATAGATTTGAAAATGTAGTTTTGTTTGAAAATCACTACCAAAATGAAGAACACCGCAACTAGTTAAATGGAAAACTTGTTAACTAGCACGAAATCCTTCAAGCAAGGAATAAAACAAAATTGAAATTCACATGATAATCATCACTCTAACCAATAAAGCATAACTCATGAGAAACAAAACATGAGCAATAGATATGAGTGTACAAATAATATGTGAAGATCATAATCATGAAAAATATTTCATTAAGCTCAATTATTCCTTAAAACATAATTCCATCAAAAACATGAAAAATCATATAAAACTCCTTATTTAATCTTCAAGGCATATGTATGTCTAATACAAGCTAAAATATACATACATATCCAAAACTCAACGAGTCCACTAAATGAATATTCATGAAGGCACGTGGCTCAAAAAGATGTATATGTATAAGATTAGTTTGAACTAGATAGACATATACATGAAGTTAAACATAAATACATGAAACATGAAAAACTAAATTTTCATCACAACAAATTTCATTTCAAGGTATATGTATGAATTGTCAAACATGAAGTATACATACATATCCCTAAATACAATTGAGTCCAAATATAGATTTGCATGAAAGGCAAATGACTCAAGGGGTATACATGTATATCTTAAAGTTTGGCAATACAAACATATACATGAAGTGAAACACACAATCATAAAACAAATCAAAAATGGAATACAAGTTTGAAATGTATGAATCATCAAAACTAGACTATAGTAGCACATCTAATGGGTTCAAATAAGCAATCAAGCTCAACATATATAGATTTATTTGTAGCCCACTCTATGTACAAGTATATAACTAGTCTTAATGAAAACAAACATCTAAACATATATTCAAAACATGAAGCATCAAAACAAATATAAAAGTCATCATGATAAAACTAAAACATGATTACTATGTAAATTCACATGTATTAGATTCATGGTGTACATTATACCTTAAACAAAAGTGAGAACACTAAATATGGGTTCATATAAGCATATGTGTCTCAAATACTATACATGTATGTCAAGGATCTAATAAACATGGAATGAACATACTAATCCATAGACATCAAAAACATGCTATAAACAATGAATATTAAAAGCATGTAAACAATAAATGGGAGTAAAGGATTGTTACCAAAAAACGAAGAAGCAACTCTCCTTGTCTCCAAAACTTGGTGGTCCTCTCCACCAACTCTTCCCTTGAAAGTGATGCATCCAATAGATTTCCTTTAAGTCCGGAACGCATCCACTCCAAGGTGTCATCACTCTCACGTCATGTGAGAGCCCACACCTACATCATAAACAATAGGAGGGGTGGTCTTTGGTACCCACATCTTATTGGGTCCATGGGGGTTAGTCCCTTCTCTAACCCAAACAAATTTCTTTGCTAAATTAGTAGTATGTAATCTATCAAAACAAAATTTAGCAAGGTGGCCCTTACGTCCACAATGTGTACATGTGTACACATGAGCATACTTGTGTTGATGGTGTCCGTGTGAAGCATGTGTATGCCGTGAAGGGTGTGCATGCATAAATGATGGAACTTGTTTCTTTCGAACCAAGGATTCCAAATGTGTATGGTTCTTAGCACATTGGCTCATAGTGGAGCCCAAACAATCTACTCTCTTCTTTAGCATACAAATATCATCATTAATCCTAGAAGAAGAGGTACATGCATTAGGTAGTCTAGATGAAGAGGCTACACTAGCATGGCAAACATGTTCATCAATTTTATTTTGCAAAACAATATTCTTATCTAAACAAACATTCAACTCATTTGAAATAGAAATGATTTTGTTTTTCAAAGCAACATTCTCTTTTAAAACAAAATCAACTTTAGAAGACAAAATTTCATTTTTCTTCAAAAGAGTTTCACAATCATTTTTAGACTTTAAAAATTTATTTTCTTTTAAACAAGTTCCAATTGAGATCTCAATGAATCCCTTTCATTATAGACCTCAACCTTTTCTTGCAAAACACAATCAAGTCTAGAATGCAAACACTTATTTTCTTTTTCAATTTCTAGACTTTTCTTTTTCAAAATCTTATACTTTTCAATTAATTTTCACATACAATAGATAGTTCTTCATTCAAAGCATGGGGATCAACAATATCATTACTTGAAGAACTAGCATCATCATCACTATCTAATGGAGTTTCCGAGTGTACCTCAAGGGAGTCATTCCCTTGGACCATGAAGCATTGAGAGTTGGATTCTCCACTAGATTCCTCTTCTAGAATTTGAACTTGAAGCTCCGAGGTGGTGGTGGTTGTTGTCAACTTGTTCCACACTGCAAAAGCGGAATCAAGATTAGAAACACGTAAAAGATATTCTTTGGTAAAGTGCTTCTAATGGCCTCTAGGGCTTGTGCATTGGCCCCTATATGATTGCAATCACCAAGATAACATCTCTTGGTGGCCGCAAGGAAAACATGCAAACCTAGGGTCTTTAGGTACATGGACATCCTATACTTCCAAACATCAATGTTGGAAGGGTCAAAGCTAGGAGGGGTCATGAAGTCCATGGTATAAACTATATATGAATGTGCAAACAAACAAATGCAAATGAGATTAGCAAGCAAATGGATCACTCCTAGGATGTTAAGCCTAAGTATCAGGAGCACTAGCTCTGATACCAATTGAAAAACACCTAGAGGGGGGGTGAATAGGTGTAAGTGCTAATCTAAGAAACTAAATGCAAACTAAGTGCGCTAAATGCGGAAGCTAATGCAAATTATGCACAAACTAATACAATACAACAAGTGTAGCCGAATTCCCCTTGCGAGGCTCTGAACTAACTCCCTTGATTCCCCTTGAAATGGGTTGAGGTGCTATGTGAAGCTCTTGTTGGATGAGTACAAGTTAGGCACACACACACAAGCAATCCAAGCAATAAGAAATATGTGCACACACAATCAAGCCAAGCAATCAAGAATGAATAGCAATATGAATAAATGCAAGGCAATATGAAATATGCACAACACAAGCAAATATGATATGATATGAATATGATGCTTTGCACAAATATAAGAGAGAGAGTTAGAGAGACAATGGATCAATACGCAAACACCAAGATTTGTTTCGAGGTTCGAGCACCTTGCTCTACATCCCCGCCTACACCACCGTGTAGGATTTCCACTATCTCAACTCCCACCGAGGGAACCTCTACCGAAGAGGATTTCTTACAACTCTAGGAGTACCAAACTCCTCTCTCAACAACAACCTCCTCACAACCGAGGGGTTAGGCCCGTAGCCAATACAACAACCAATCCACACACCTCTACCGAAGAGGCTCACAACCAACACTATCACCTCACACTTGAGGGATACAACTCAATCACCCGATCACCTCTACCGAAGAGGGATTCACAAATAAAAGGGTGTTTACAACAAAGAGGTTTACAACAAAAAACCTCAAACTCTTCTCTTTCTTTTCTATTTTCTTTTTCCACAAAAAACAAGATCCTAATAGTTTAGGATAGGTGATAGCTCAAGTGTGGAAACAAGGTGTTTTTGGAAACAAGCAACAAAGAAAAACTACTTGGGAAATCTCTTGTATATGATAGAAAATGAAATACCAAATCAAAATCCCAAAACCCTAGCTTTCTTTGATTTTCCAAAAACCAAAAAACAAATAAGATGAAATCTTTTTGGCTTAAAAACCCTTTTAAAACTCTTTTAAACACTAGAGAAAGTCTGGAATTTTTAGCTCTCAAAATCTTAGCCAAAACAATGGAGAAATGGGGTATATATAGCCCCTAGGAAAAACTAGCCGTTAGGCTGATGTGGCAGCCTGACAGGCCACGGTCGACCGGTCCGGTCGACCGCCAACGGTCAGAATTATGACCGTTGGGCAACTGCGGTCGACCGGCCCGGTCGACCGATAAAACCGAGAGCAGAGCTCTCAACTCGGTCGACCGTCCCGGTCGACCGTGTCTGAGCCTAACAGACGTGCACGTCTGTGCACATCGGTCGACCGTCCCGGTCGACCGGCCTATGGTGCGGTCGACCGTCACGGTCGACCGACCAGCCTGTCAGCCAGTCCTCAGTTCTGCACAGATACGGGATTTGAAAATAGGTCTTTTCACTCAATAAAAATCCCATAAAATCACAGTAAATCTAAAAAATAGTTTTAATCACAATAAAAACTGTTTTTCTAAAAAATGTTTTTCTAAAACTTGTTTTATCATTTTACTTTGATAACCAAACTTGTGATAAAAATTTCAAGACATATATCAATCATATCAATTCATTTTTGTGTCTTGCCAATTTTATCAAAAACAAAACTTGTATTTTATCAAACTAGAATTTTCCAAAACATGAATAGGATAGTCAAAATAAGTTTGTTTAAAAAATTAAGCATGCATGTATAGAATGAAGCAACTATACATATATCAATTTAAACTTGTTTTGATAAACTATTCATAAAAACCAAAACTCAATCATAAAATGTGTGTGTTTTGTGTTCACTTGAGCATATCAACTAAACTAAGCTTTACAAATGGATCTAAAACTCTATCTAAACTAGGATACCTAAGTCTTCTTGTCGATCTTCCATCTTCAAGTAGACTCGGTCCAAACTCTGTGATTCTCCAAGTGCAAAGGTATGATCTTTAAGCTTTGGCACCGGAATCATCATGAATAGCTTCTAATCATCTTGTTGAAGCTAATCACCAACCTAATATCCTGTTAATGATCTGAAACTTAGAAACACAAGAATATTAGTAAACATAACTACATGAGTTGATCATCATCAAAACTAGAGTGGAAGGCCATTGGGCCAACAATCTCCCCCTTTTGATGATGACAAAACTCATGGAGTTATATATGCATGGATTAAAGTTAAGCTTCAAGGAAGCTCCCCCTTAACTCATGCATAGGGATAAACAATAAATATATGCAATTAGTATTAAACATGAAACATGCCATATGCATAAACAATAAATGGTTCTAGATATCAAATGGAGTATTCAAAACAAAATAACCTCTAGATACCAATTACAAAGCAAACTCTATAAAACGATTAAACTTAATATTCTTGAGATTAAAACATAATATATGCATAAACATAAGCATGCATATAAAACTTAATATTCTTGAGATTAAAACATAATATATGCATAAACATAAGCATGCATATAAAACTTCATAAATCTTTCTCCCCCTTTTTGTCAATCATCAACAAAGGGGTAATCAAAACCATAAATAAAACGAGGGGTAAAAAATCTTTCTCCCCTTTTTGTCAATCAAAAACAATGCAAACAATGTTCTCCCCCTTTTTGTCTAAAACAAAAAATCAATAAGGGGTGACTACAAACATGATATCAATTAAAAAATATGTCAATGAAGTATCTTGATACCAATAAACAAGGATCAATATATGTTATATGCTATATACATTCATGAAGAGGAAGACGCTAAGTTAGCTTCCCTACACATATGCATTACATGAAGAAGGGATGACAAGCCCCAATCACATAACACATATTATGTAATGCATAAGAGGAGATGTGAAGCTCCCCCTACACACGTATATCATATAAAGAAGAGTTGTCAAGCTCCTCAATTTATAATATACTCAACATGAATCTATATGTAAGAGAGATGTTAAGCTCTCCTTGCATATAGGAAATACAAATCAAAACTTTGAATATTTTCTTTAAACAAAATTTTGAAAATACCAATTGTAATTAAACATAACAAATTACCAATTGTAAAACAACATAACAAATTTTGAATGTCTAAACACAAATTTTGATACCAATTGTAAGAATATATTTCATTTTGAAAATATATAAACAAATTTGATGTTGATATCATATGTTCAAAATAACAATTTTAATCATAAAGAGTGGGAGTACAAATACCAATTGAAATACAAAATCAAATTTTCTCCCCTTTATGAAAAACAAACTAAAGACATGCATAGTCTTGATAACAATTTAAAAGTAATCAATTTAAAAAAATTGAAACTCAAGCACTAGCATAAACACAAACATATATATGTATGAAAGATAGATACCAATAGAAATTGATATACTTGGAATTTAAAGCATACATACATACAAAACATATATGAGTATACAAGAAGATCAAAATGATACCAATTGAAAGAGTTCAATGATACCAATTGACATAACAATAAGTTCAAGTGTATACATCATATTATCTACCACCCAAACATAATTCAAGTTTTAAAGATTTTCAATTTAGGGCATACATGAACATGATCTCCCATCCTACCGCCCTTGGAAGGTAGGGGTTTTCAAAGATAGATTTGAAAATGTAGTTTTGTTTGAAAATCACTACCAAAATGAAGAACACCGCAACTAGTTAAATGGAAAACTTGTTAACTAGCACGAAATCCTTCAAGCAAGGAATAAAACAAAATTGAAATTCACATGATAATCATCACTCTAACCAATAAAGCATAACTCATGAGAAACAAAACATGAGCAATAGATATGAGTGTACAAATAATATGTGAAGATCATAATCATGAAAAATATTTCATTAAGCTCAATTATTCCTTAAAACATAATTCCATCAAAAACATGAAAAATCATATAAAACTCCTTATTTAATCTTCAAGGCATATGTATGTCTAATACAAGCTAAAATATACATACATATTCCAAAACTCAACGAGTCCACTAAATGAATATTCATGAAGGCACGTGGCTCAAAAAGATGTATATGTATAAGATTAGTTTGAACTAGATAGACATATACATGAAGTTAAACATAAATACATGAAACATGAAAAACTAAATTTTCATCACAACAAATTTCATTTCAAGGTATATGTATGAATTGTCAAACATGAAGTATACATACATATCCCTAAATACAATTGAGTCCAAATATAGATTTGCATGAAAGGCAAATGACTCAAGGGGTATACATGTATATCTTAAAGTTTGGCAATACAAACATATACATGAAGTGAAACACACAATCATAAAACAAATCCAAAAATGGAATACAAGTTTGAAATGTATGAATCATCAAAACTAGACTATAGTAGCACATCTAATGGGTTCAAATAAGCAATCAAGCTCAACATATATAGATTTATTTGTAGCCCACTCTATGTACAAGTATATAACTAGTCTTAATGAAAACAAACATCTAAACATATATTCAAAACATGAAGCATCAAAACAAATATAAAAGTCATCATGATAAAACTAAAACATGATTACTATGTAAATTCACATGTATTAGATTCATGGTGTACATTATACTTAAACAAAAGTGAGAACACTAAATATGGGTTCATATAAGCATATGTGTCTCAAATACTATACATGTATGTCAAGGATCTAATAAACATGGAATGAACATACTAATCCATAGACATCAAAAACATGCTATAAACAATGAATATTAAAAGCATGTAAACAATAAATGGGAGTAAAGGATTGTTACCAAAAAACGAAGAAGCAACTCTCCTTGTCTCCAAAACTTGGTGGTCCTCTCCACCAACTCTTCCCTTGAAAGTGATGCATCCAATAGATTTCCTTTAAGTCCGGAACGCATCCACTCCAAGGTGTCATCACTCTCACGTCATGTGAGAGCCCACACCTACATCATAAACAATAGGAGGGGTGGTCTTTGGTACCCACATCTTATTGGGTCCATGGGGGTTAGTCCCTTCTCTAACCCAAACAAATTTCTTTGCTAAATTAGTAGTATGTAATCTATCAAAACAAAATTTAGCAAGGTGGCCCTTACGTCCACAATGTGTACATGTGTACACATGAGCATACTTGTGTTGATGGTGTCCGTGTGAAGCATGTGTATGCCGTGAAGGGTGTGCATGCATAAATGATGGAACTTGTTTCTTTCGAACCAAGGATTCCAAATGTGTATGGTTCTTAGCACATTGGCTCATAGTGGAGCCCAAACAATCTACTCTCTTCTTTAGCATACAAATATCATCATTAATCCTAGAAGAAGAGGTACATGCATTAGGTAGTCTAGATGAAGAGGCTACACTAGCATGGCAAACATGTTCATCAATTTTATTTTGCAAAACAATATTCTTATCTAAACAAACATTCAACTCTTTGAAATAGAAATGATTTTGTTTTTCAAAGCAACATTCTCTTTTAAAACAAAATCAACTTTAGAAGACAAAATTTCATTTTTCTTCAAAAGAGTTTCACAATCATTTTTAGACTTTAAAAATATTTTCTTTAAAACAAGTTCCAATTGAGATCTCAATGAATCCCTTTCATTATAGACCTCAACCTTTTCTTGCAAAACACAATCAAGTCTAGAATGCAAACACTTATTTTCTTTTCAATTTCTAGACTTTTCTTTTTCAAAATCTTATACTTTTCAATTAATTTTTCACATACAATAGATAGTTCTTCATTCAAAGCATGGGGATCAACAATATCATTACTTGAGAGAACTAGCATCATCATCACTATCTAATGGAGTTTCCGAGTGTACCTCAAGGGAGTCATTCCCTTGGACCATGAAGCATTGAGAGTTGGATTCTCCACTAGATTCCTCTTCTAGAATTGAACTTGAAGCTCCGAGGTGGTGGTGGTTGTTGTCAACTTGTTCCACACTGCAAAAGCGGAATCAAGATTAGAAACACGTAAAAATATTCTTTGGTAAAGTGCTTCTAATGGCCTCTAGGGCTTGTGCATTGGCCCCTATATGATTGCAATCACCAAGATAACATCTCTTGGTGGCCGCAAGGAAAATATGCAAACCTAGGGTCTTTAGGTACATGGACATCCTATACTTCCAAACATCAATGTTGGAAGGGTCAAAGCTAGGAGGGGTCATGAAGTCCATGGTATAAACTATATATGAATGTGCAAACAAACAAATGCAAATGAGATTAGCAAGCAAATGGATCACTCCTAGGATGTTAAGCCTAAGTATCAGGAGCACTAGCTCTGATACCAATTGAAAAACACCTAGAGGGGGGTGAATAGGTGTAAGTGCTAATCTAAGAAACTAAATGCAAACTAAGTGCGCTAAATGCGGAAGCTAATGTAAATTATGCACAAACTAATACAATACAACAAGTGTAGCCGAATTCCCTTGCGAGGCTCTGGACTAACTCCCCTTGATTCCCTTGAAATGGGTTGAGGTGCTATGTGAAGCTCTTGTTGGATGAGTACAAGTTAGGCACACACACACAAGCAATCCAAGCAATAAGAAATATGTGCACACACAATCAAGCCAAGCAATCAAGAATGAATAGCAATATGAATAATGCAAGGCAATATGAAATATGCATAAACACAAGCAAATATGATATGATATGAATATGATGCTTTGCACAAATATAAGAGAGAGAGTTAGAGAGACAATGGATCAATACGCAAACACCAAGATTGTTTCGAGGTTCGAGCACCTTGCTCTACATCCCCGCCTACACCACCGTGTAGGATTTCCACTATCTCAACTCCCACCGAGGGAACCTCTACCGAAGAGGATTTCTTACAACTCTAGGAGTACCAAACTCCTCTCTCAACAACAACCTCCTCACAACCGAGGGGTTAGGCCCGTAGCCAATACAACAACCAATCCACACACCTCTACCGAAGAGGCTCACAACCAACACTATCACCTCACACTTGAGGGATACAACTCAATCACCCGATCACCTCTACGAAGAGGGATTCACAAATAAAAGGGTGTTTACAACAAAGAGGGTTACAACAAACAACCTCAAACTCTTCTCTTTCTTTTTCTCTTTCTTTTTCCACAAAAAAACAAGATCCTAATAGTTTAGGATAGGTGATAGCTCAAGTGTGGAAACAAGGTGTTTTTGGAAACAAGCAACAAAGAAAAACTACTTGGGAAATCTCTTGTATATGATAGAAAATGAAATACCAAATCAAAATCCCAAAACCCTAGCTTTCTTTGATTTTCCAAAAACCCAAAAAACAATAAGATGAAATCTTTTTGGCTTAAAAACCCTTTTAAAACTCTTTTAAACACTAGAGAAAGTCTGGAATTTTTAGCTCTCAAAATCTTAGCCAAAAACAATGGAGAAATGGGGTATATAGGCCCCTAGGAAAAACTAGCCGTTAGGCTGATGTGGCAGCCTGAAGGCCACGGTCGACCGGTCCGGTCGACCGCCAACGGTCAGAATTATGACCGTTGGGCAACTGCGGTCGACCGGCCCGGTCGACCGATAAAACCCGAGAGCAGAGCTCTCAACTCGGTCGACCGTCCCGGTCGACCGTGTCTGAGCCTAACAGACGTGCACGTCTGTGCACATCGGTCGACCGGCCTATGGTGCGGTCGACCGTCACGGTCGACCGACCGCCTGTCAGCCAGTCCTCAGTTCTGCACAGATACGGGATTTGAAAATAGGTCTTTCACTCAATAAAAATCCCATAAAATCACAGTAAATCTAAAAAAATAGTTTAATCACAATAAAAACTGTTTTCTAAAAAAATTGTTTTCTAAAACTTGTTTTATCATTTTACTTTGATAACCAAACTTGTGATAAAAATTTCAAGACATATATCAATCATATCAATTCATTTTGTGTCTTGCCAATTTTATCAAAAACAAAACTTGTATTTTATCAAACTAGAATTTTCCAAAACATGAATAGGATAGTCAAAATAAGTTTGTTAAAAAATTAAGCATGCATGTATAGAATGAAGAAACTATACATATATCAATTTAAACTTGTTTGATAAACTATTCATGAAAACCAAAACTCAATCATAAAATGTGTGTGTTTTGTGTTCACTTGAGCATATCAACTAAACTAAGCTTTACAAATGGATCTAAAACTCTATCTAAACTAGGATACCTAAGTCTTCTTGTCGATCTTCCATCTTCAAGTAGACTCGGTCCAAACTCTGTGATTCTCCAAGTGCAAAGGTATGATCTTTAAGCTTTGGCACCGGAATCATCATGAATAGCTTCTAATCATCTTGTTGAAGCTAATCACCAACCTAATATCCTGTTAATGATCTGAAACTTAGAAACACAAGAATATTAGTAAACATAACTACATGAGTTGATCATCATCAAAACTAGAGTGGAAGGCCATTGGGCCAACAATCTCCCCTTTTTGATGATGACAAAACTCATGGAGTTATATATGCATGGATTAAAGTTAAGCTTCAAGGAAGCTCCCCCTTAACTCATGCATAGGGATAAACAATAAATATATGCAATTAGTATTAAACATGAAACATGCCATATGCATAAACAATAAATGGTTCTAGATATCAAATGGAGTATTCAAAACAAAATAACCTCTAGATACCAATTACAAAGCAAAACTATATAAACGATTAAACTTAATATTCTTGAGATTAAAACATAATATATGCATAAACATAAGCATGCATATAAAACTTAATATTCTTGAGATTAAAACATAATATATGCATAAACATAAGCATGCATATAAAACTTCATAAATCTTTCTCCCCTTTTTGTCAATCATCAACAAAGGGGTAATCAAAACCATAAATAAAACGAGGGGTAAAAATCTTTCTCCCCTTTTTGTCAATCAAAACAATGCAAATAATGTTCTCCCCCTTTTTGTCTAAAACAAAAAATCAATAAGGGGTGACTACAAACATGATATCAATTAAAAAATATGTCAATGAAGTATCTTGATACCAATAAACAAGGATCAATATATGTTATATGCTATATACATTCATGAAGAGGAAGACGCTAAGTTAGCTTCCCTACACATATGCATTACATGAAGAAGGGATGACAAGCCCCAATCACATAACACATATTATGTAATGCATAAGAGGAGATGTGAAGCTCCCCCTACACACGTATATCATATAAAGAAGAGTTGTCAAGCTCCTCAATTTATAATATACTCAACATGAATCTATATGTAAGAGAGATGTTAAGCTCTCCTTGCATATAGGAAATACAAATCAAAACTTTGAATATTTTCTTTAAACAAAATTTTGAAAATACCAATTGTAATTAAACATAACAAATTACCAATTGTAAAACAACATAACAAATTTTGAATGTCTAAACACAAATTTTGATACCAATTGTAAGAATATATTTCATTTTGAAAATATATAAACAAATTTGATGTTGATATCATATGTTCAAAATAACAACTTTTAATCATAAAGAGTGGGAGTACAAATACCAATTGAAATACAAAATCAAATTTTCTCCCCCTTTATGAAAAACAAACTAAAGACATGCATAGTCTTGATAACAATTTAAAAGTAATCAATTTAAACAAAATTGAAACTCAAGCACTAGCATAAACACAAACATATATATGTATGAAAGATAGATACCAATAGAAATTGATATACTTGGATTTAAAGCATACATACATACAAAACATATATGAGTATACAAGAAGATCAAAATGATACCAATTGAAAGAGTTCAATGATACCAATTGACATAACAATAAGTTCAAGTGTATACATCATATTATCTACCACCCAAACATAATTCAAGTTTTAAAGATTTTCAATTTAGGGCATACATGAACATGATCTCCCATCCTACCGCCCTTGGAAGGTAGGGGTTTTCAAAGATAGATTTGAAAATGTAGTTTTGTTTGAAAATCACTACCAAAATGAAGAACACCGCAACTAGTTAAATGGAAAACTTGTTAACTAGCACGAAATCTTCAAGCAAGGAATAAAACAAAATTGAAATTCACATGATAATCATCACTCTAACCAATAAAGCATAACTCATGAGAAACAAAACATGAGCAATAGATATGAGTGTACAAATAATATGTGAAGATCATAATCATGAAAAATATTTCATTAAGCTCAATTATTCCTTAAAACATAATTCCATCAAAAACATGAAAAATCATATAAAACTCCTTATTTAATCTTCAAGGCATATGTATGTCTAATACAAGCTAAAATATACATACATATCCAAAACTCAACGAGTCCACTAAATGAATATTCATGAAGGCACGTGGCTCAAAAAGATGTATATGTATAAGATTAGTTTGAACTAGATAGACATATACATGAAGTTAAACATAAATACATGAAACATGAAAAACTAAATTTTCATCACAACAAATTTCATTTCAAGGTATATGTATGAATTGTCAAACATGAAGTATACATACATATCCCTAAACACAATTGAGTCCAAATATAGATTTGCATGAAAGGCAAATGACTCAAGGGGTATACATGTATATCTTAAAGTTTGGCAATACAAACATATACATGAAGTGAAACACACAATCATAAAACAAATCCAAAAATGGAATACAAGTTTGAAATGTATGAATCATCAAAACTAGACTATAGTAGCACATCTAATGGGTTCAAATAAGCAATCAAGCTCAACATATATAGATTTATTTGTAGCCCACTCTATGTACAAGTATATAACTAGTCTTAATGAAAACAAACATCTAAACATATATTCAAAACATGAAGCATCAAAACAAATATAAAAGTCATCATGATAAAACTAAAACATGATTACTATGTAAATTCACATGTATTAGATTCATGGTGTACATTATAGCTTAAACAAAAGTGAGAACACTAAATATGGGTTCATATAAGCATATGTGTCTCAAATACTATACATGTATGTCAAGGATCTAATAAACATGGAATGAACATACTAATCCATAGACATCAAAAACATGCTATAAACAATGAATATTAAAAGCATGTAAACAATAAATGGGAGTAAAGGATTGTTACCAAAAAACGAAGAAGCAACTCTCCTTGTCTCCAAAACATGGTGGTCCTCTCCACCAACTCTTCCCTTGAAAGTGATGCATCCAATAGATTTCCTTTAAGTCCGAAACGCATCCACTCCAAGGTGTCATCACTCTCACGTCATGTGAGAGCCCACACCTACATCATAAAAAATAGGAGGGGTGGTCTTTGGTACCCACATCTTATTGGGTCCATGGGGGTTAGTCCCTTCTCTAACCCAAACAAATTTCTTTGCTAAATTAGTAGTATGTAATCTATCAAAACAAAATTTAGCAAGGTGGCCCTTACGTCCACAATGTGTACATGTGTACACATGAGCATACTTGTGTTGATGGTGTCCGTGTGAAGCATGTGTATGCCGTGAAGGGTGTGCATGCATAAATGATGGAACTTGTTTCTTTCGAACCAAGGATTCCAAATGTGTATGGTTCTTAGCACATTGGCTCATAGTGGAGCCCAAACAATCTACTCTCTTCTTTAGCATACAAATATCATCATTAATCCTAGAAGAAGAGGTACATGCATTAGGTAGTCTAGATGAAGAGGCTACACTAGCATGGCAAACATGTTCATCAATTTTATTTTGCAAAACAATATTCTTATCTAAACAAACATTCAACTCATTTGAAATAGAAATGATTTTGTTTTTCAAAGCAACATTCTCTTTTAAAACAAAATCAACTTTAGAAGACAAAATTTCATTTTTCTTCAAAAGAGTTTCACAATCATTTTTAGACTTTAAAAATTTATTTTCTTTTAAAACAAGTTCCAATTGAGATCTCAATGAATCCCTTTCATTATAGACCTCAACCTTTTCTTGCAAAACACAATCAAGTCTAGAATGCAAACACTTATTTTCTTTTTCAATTTCTAGACTTTTCTTTTTCAAAATCTTATACTTTTCAATTAATTTTTCACATACAATAGATAGTTCTTCATTCAAAGCATGGGGATCAAGAATATCATTACTTGAAGAACTAGCATCATCATCACTATCTAATGGAGTTTCCGAGTGTACCTCAAGGGAGTCATTCCCTTGGACCATGAAGCATTGAGAGTTGGATTCTCCACTAGATTCCTCTTCAAGAATTTGAACTTGAAGCTCCGAGGTGGTGGTGGTTGTTTTCAACTTGTTCCACACTGCAAAAGCGGATCAAGATTAGAAACACGTAAAAGATATTCTTTTGGTAAAGTGCTTCTAATGGCCTCTAGGGCTTGTGCATTGGCCCCTATATGATTGCAATCACCAAGATAACATCTCTTGGTGGCCGCAAGGAAAACATGCAAACCTAGGGTCTTTAGGTACATGGACATCCTATACTTCCAAACATCAATGTTGGAAGGGTCAAAGCTAGGAGGGGTCATGAAGTCCATGGTATAAACTATATATGAATGTGCAAACAAACAAATGCAAATGAGATTAGCAAGCAAATGGATCACTCCTAGGATGTTAAGCCTAAGTATCAGGAGCACTAGCTCTGATACCAATTGAAAAACACCTAGAGGGGGGTGAATAGGTGTAAGTGCTAATCTAAGAAACTAAATGCAAACTAAGTGCGCTAAATACGGAAGCTAATGCAAATCATGCACAAACTAATACAATACAACAAGTGTAGCCAAATTCCCTTGCGAGGCTCTGGACTAACTCCCCTTGATTCCCCTTGAAATGGGTTGAGGTGCTATGTGAAGCTCTTGTTGGATGAGTACAAGTTAGGCACACACACACAAGCAATCCAAGCAATAAGAAATATGTGCACACACAATCAAGCCAAGCAATCAAGAATGAATAGCAATATGAATAAATGCAAGGCAATATGAAATATGCACAACACAAGCAAATATGATATGATATGAATATGATGCTTTGCACAAATATAAGAGAGAGAGTTAGAGAGACAATGGATCAATACGCAAACACCAAGATTTGTTTCGAGGTTCGAGCACCTTACTCTACATCCCCGCCTACACCACCGTGTAGGATTTCCACTATCTCAACTCCCACCGAGGGAACCTCTACCGAAGAGGATTTCTTACAACTCTAGGAGTACCAAACTCCTCTCTCAACAACAACCTCCTCACAACCGAGGGGTTAGGCCCGTAGCCAATACAACAACCAATCCACACACCTCTACCGAAGAGGCTCACAACCAACACTATCACCTCACACTTGAGGGATACAACTCAATCACCCGATCACCTCTACCGAAGAGGGATTCACAAATAAAAGGGTGTTTACAACAAAGAGGTTTACAACAAACAACCTCAAACTCTTCTCTTTCTTTTTCTCTTTTCTTTTTCCACAAAAAACAAGATCCTAATAGTTTAGGATAGGTGATAGCTCAAGTGTGGAAACAAGGTGTTTTTGGAAACAAGCAACAAAGAAAAACTACTTGGGAAATCTCTTGTATATGATAGAAAATGAAATACCAAATCAAAATCCCCAAACCCTAGCTTTCTTTGATTTTCCAAAACCCAAAAACAAATAAGATGAAATCTTTTTGGCTTAAAAACCCTTTTAAAACTCTTTTAAACACTAGAGAAAGTCTGGAATTTTTAGCTCTCAAAATCTTAGCCAAAACAATGGAGAAATGGGGTATATATAGCCCCTAGGAAAAACTAGCCGTTAGGCTGATGTGGCAGCCTGACAGGCCACCGGTCGACCAGTCCGGTCGACCGCCAACGGTCAGAATTATGACCGTGGGCAACTGCGGTCGACCGGCCCGGTCGACCGATAAAACCCGAGAGCAGAGCTCTCAACTCGGTCGACCGTCCCGGTCGACCGTGTCTGAGCCTAACAGACGTGCACGTCTGTGCACATCGGTCGACCGTCCCGGTCGACCGGCCTATGGTGCGGTCGACCGTCACGGTCGACCGACCAGCCTGTCAGCCAGTCCTCAGTTCTGCACAGATACGGGATTTGAAAATAGGTCTTTTCACTCAATAAAAATCCCATAAAATCACAGTAAATCTAAAAAATAGTTTTAATCACAATAAAAACTGTTTTTCTAAAAAATTGTTTTTCTAAAACTTGTTTTATCATTTTACTTTGATAACCAAACTTGTGATAAAAATTTTAAGACATATATCAATCATATCAATTCATTTTTGTGTCTTGCCAATTTTATCAAAAACAAACTTGTATTTTATCAAACTAGAATTTTCCAAAACATGAATAGGATAGTCAAAATAAGTTTGTTTAAAAAATTAAGCATGCATGTATAGAATGAAGCAACTATACATATATCAATTTAAACTTGTTTTGATAAACTATTCATGAAAACCAAAACTCAATCATAAAATGTGTGTGTTTTGTGTTCACTTGAGCATATCAACTAAACTAAGCTTTACAATGGATCTAAAACTCTATCTAAACTAGGATACCTAAGTCTTCTTGTCGATCTTCCATCTTCAAGTAGACTCGGTCCAAACTCTATGATTCTCCAAGTGCAAAGGTATGATCTTTAAGCTTTGGCACCGGAATCATCATGAATAGCTTCTAATCATCTTGTTGAAGCTAATCACCAACCTAATATCCTGTTAATGATCTGAAACTTAGAAACACAAGAATATTCTTAAACATAACTACATGAGTTGATCATCATCAAAACTAGAGTGGAAGGCCATTGGGCCAACAACTCACTGTCTCTCTGTCTGCTCTTGTCTGTCTGTACTCACGACATAGTTTTTAATGCATATTTATAATTCAAATTTATCGAAACACATGTTCTTGTTCCTGCACGCCACTTGGCATTCACCACATCACTCGTTGGGGAGTTATGACTCCCCTGAATTTGCATGTCCAGGTCTCGAAGCTTGGAGCTTATGGATTCTCTCAGTTGTTGATTAGAGATGCGCAGCGGTTCCATGGATCATCGGCAGATCGTCTGAGGCCCTATCCTTCCAAGCCCCCTTCTCAGCTCTCAAGTTTTTCTTTTGTAACTCGTGAGCATCTTTTGTATTGTTTATACTTGTATATCTCTATATATTCTCGCATTTGCGCCTATTGGTGATGTAATTTTTATGTAATATTGTGTCACACCCTGTGATAATTTTATAATTGTACTCATATATTGAAATGTATAATGCACCACGTACTCTCATACTCTGATTCTTGCATGTAGTGATGCTTAGCGTATATATGTGAGGATATTTTTGACCTATGTATATACGTCACAGTAACTTCTCCATACTCGCGGGATCGAAGCATTACAATAGCTGATATCTGACAACTAACAACTGATAAATAATAACTGACAACTGAATAATTGATAACTAATAATTGACATATGATGGAGAATACTGGAGATAAGAGTTACTACAAATAACGACGTCACTAATAACTCAGATCGATCAATAAATGTTATAAAACTTGGAACACATAATATGATCACCGATATCAATTAGAACACTATCACAATATTTCTGTAACTCTATAACTGAATAACTACAAAAACTAGGAACCAATCTTGAAGTACAGTCTACTGACTATCCTCGAGATTAACTAAATCAAAGCATATTGAAATCACAATAAAATAGTGGAACATCCTCAAGCGATATGAAATCTAGAAATGTCTACATTTGATACTCAACACTAACAAACTCATTCATATTCAAACAGTAGAATCAGAGAATAGATCCTTAAATACTCACAACTCATGTCCAACAATCATCAATCCCATCTAAATTCTATTCAAGATCTAATAAGAGAATATAAATCTCAGATCAACTCCAATTCTAAATAAGTCCATACACAGATTCAAGTATCAAAAAAATTAGTCTACTAATAAGGTAACTTCATGTTTAATCCATCCTCAATATCTAAATGAATTCTTATCTAAATAATCACCAATTAAATGAATATCAATTCTATTAAATAACTCACATGAAATCCACATTAATCCTAAAATTTCAGTTCTAGAATCATCAAAAACTCAAAATAAACTCACGTAAAACTATCCAAATTCCCAGGAGAACTGGGAACACCATCAAAGACTAAAGCTAACGGTGAGCATCATCAAAACTACCAAGAGACTCTAAATACTACCAAATATATAAAGGACTGTTGCTTGACAATCTAGCTCTTATCGACTCATCAATCATTAGATAAATATCATGCAAGTTTCAAATCATCACAAACTCTCATACTATCTATATCTTAGATCCGGTACTAAACTTTATTTTAAAACAATTGAAATACTCACTATGAAATTATATAAATAATAGAATAATACTGGAAACAATATATTCTCTCATAAAATAATATAATAAACACACAAATTAAATAAACTAATAAAGCATACACTCACTAATATCATAAGAAATGATACAAATAAACACACAAATAAAATAAACCAAACACTCACATTAACTAGGTAAATGAACTATCTACCATAAATAATGAATGCAGTGATCACTTACATGAAATGATATATTAAAACATACCAATAAAATAACAAACAAAAATAAACACTCATTGACAATGATAAATAAGTAATAAGACAAAAGCGAACACTCACTATTGAATTTAATAATAACATAAAGTATAATAAACAAAACATTCACATGAAATGACGCGAATCCGAGTCTGAATCACCATCGGTTCACATTGCACGAATTGATATGGATCTCTAGATCACCTCGCGTGTCGGGTCAACTTCGAACACAAATCTGAGTCTTCTGCACAATGTAGAGGAGACACCGGGAGAGAGAGGGAGGAAAACACAGAGATACACTCGCGCACGCGCGCACACACACACACACACACAAAAAGAGAGAGACTAACACACACCTACATACTTACACATACGCACTCGTACACACATGTATACACACATACACACATATACACTAACATACACGTACACTCGCATATGTACATACACACACTTAAACACATAACCACC
Source organism: Agave tequilana (assembly GCA_038442645.1). Classification (NCBI taxonomy): domain Eukaryota; kingdom Viridiplantae; phylum Streptophyta; class Magnoliopsida; order Asparagales; family Asparagaceae; genus Agave; species Agave tequilana. The sequence goes on along the minus strand of JAVJIF010014487.1, from coordinate 130,513 downwards.
CACACAACACACGCGTACACATTCACACACATGCACCTATACACTCTCACACACACATTTACACAAAGAGATAGAGAGATACACATACACAGAGAGAGGGGGGAGAGTGTGTTACCCAAGGGGAGGAGCACGGCTGCATATTGGGGAAGCATAGGATCTCGACGACGGATGAAGGAGGTGTTGCTCGCTGGTAGAGCTCGTGTACACCAAAAAGAGGAAGGTGCTCGAAGGTTTGTCTTGCCATGGGTGGAGGCCGATGAGGGAGATGGCCATGGTGATGAGATGCGGGTGATGTTACTGGAGATGGCGAAGGCTGAGGTGGGTTAGTTTGAGGCTGGCGGGGCTGAGGGAGCCCGTGGTGGTTGCGCACAGAGGATAGCAGGCAAGGAAAGGAAGAGCCGGCTGAGTGTGAGGGTTTCCTTATTGGGCTACCGAGAGAGGGTAGCTGATGCGCAGGTGGAGGCAACTCGGAGAGGGGTGTGGTCGGGGGTCTCCGTGCTGGTCGCGGCATGAGGGTGGCCGAGTGATAGGTAGTGAAAAGTGCATTTTTATCATTACATTTAGCATCACATTTTCATATTTATTCCTATAATTCTGCACATTTACTAATATTTTATGATTTATTGTGTGCAAGTCTTGAGAAATAAAAATAAACAAATAAAGCCTCAAAAGAAGCCCAAAAGCCCATATTCAAGCCCAATGTAAAAGTTGCAATTATTAAATGTCAAAATTGCAATTACACAAGGGCAATAGTTGCAAATACAAAGAAGAGGGAAGGATAGACTTCTATTCAACCCTAAGCACTTGCAGGATGAGGATAAAAGCCAAAGAAGATAGTGCAAAGATAAGGAAATTCGTTTAAAAAGATATTGGGAGATTTGAGATCTAGGTAACTTGCTTCCCAAGTTATCTCAAAAATCCAAAATAAAGAGTCAGGATACAATTTCTAGAAGGATAAACCCAGATGGACGGACCAGAGGATGCCACGCGAGAAAGCGCGTGGCATTTGGCTACAAAAGTGCCGCGTTTCAGCGGCAAATTTCCCGTTTCCGCGGTAATCCAGAGGCGGTTGGCGATGCGTTTTCGTTGAGGAGTTGTACTGGGACTCTACTTCCTATATCTCCTATAAATACCTCTGCAGAGCAACAGAGAAAGGGCGTACAGCGAAAATACAGAGCAAAAATCTAGGGTTTTAGGCTAACTTGTAATTTAGGTTAGGTTTTTCTTTTTGTAATTTTTGTAACTGAGAGGAGAGGATGTTTTCATGGAGGAAGGAGATCTACTTGTACTGAGGGTGACAATCGGTGTAAGTTTTGCTCTTCTTCCATTGTTAAATAAATCGACTCGAGGTTCGTTTTTGTTCTTTTATTATTTTAGTTCTTTTATTCTTGTGTTATTCTATTGTTTCTCTCTAATGTCTTGCAAACCATGAGACCCAATTGCTTCGAGACAGCTTAGCCGAAGAAGAGCCCTTGATGGCCTATGGAGATGAACAAGCCTTCTTTTGCTAGTCTTTTATTTTTTTAGTGTAGATCGCGAAGGTGGAAGATCCTATACGCCATACTTGCAAGCCTTCAAGGACAAGGTAAGTCGTTGCAAACTGATCAAAGGTAAGCAGGGCAGAAGAGGTAGGTAAGTGTTTCTTTTATTTTCTTTATTTTCTTTTATTTGTATAGATTAAGTCACCAACATCTCTCCAATTTCTTTCACACTTTTCATTGTATATACCATTGTAAATAACAAAATAAATAAAAAAGATAACTTACTTAAACGCTTCCATCGCTAGTCCCTCCCTGAGGATCACGACCCGCATAGCCACTGCTACCGCGGATTAGAATTGAGCACCTTGCACATCTTGTTCTAAATCTAAAATTCTTTATTTTTGTGTGCAGGAAAATCTCAATCACCGAGCTTGAGCAAGGTGGAGGGCATGGTGGATGATGCGCATGCAGGCAGAGATGGGAAGCGGCTACAGGGTGTGATGGGTGGTTGCGTGGGCTCAGGCATGGAGGAGGATGTGCACGTATCGGGGAAGGAGGGTCGGGGTTGTTAACGATGCTGGACATAGGCTGCCAGGGTGGTGTGCGTGGAATAGAAGAAGGTGAGATGGTGATGGAGATGGAGAGAAAGAAGATGAAAGTGGGGGTGATGATGGCTGCATAGGGAGGAAGAAGAAGAATATGACGAAGATTAGACTAAGGTTAGGGTTAGGATTAGATTAGGGATATATATTTGTATAGGAGATTAGGTTTTGGGTTTTGGGTTGGGCTAACGAGTTTAGGAATTAGAAAATAGAAAATATAATAATACTACTAATAATAATGATAATAATACTAGTAATAATAATAACAACTAATAATAGTAGTAGTAATTAACAATAACAATAATCATAATTAATAATAATTATTATAATAAATAATAATAATGAAATAATAATAGTAACAAATACAACTAATAATAACAAATAATAATGGTAGTAAAAGAAATAATAATATTCAGAAATTAAAAATGTTAATAAGTAATAATAGTAATAACATATAATCTAAATTAACATTTAATCCCTCAAAATAATTTGTATATTTAATAATAATAATAAGTCTAAAACCAAGTTAAGTAATAATATTAAAATAATAAGTAAAATCAGATAAATATTTAAAAATATTAATATTATATTATTAAGTAGGGATATTACAGAACGCCATCTTCGAAAACTCCCTAATAGAAGGCACCCCCGCCAAGGAGAGGACTATCTACATCAATGAAGCCTGAAAGAACAATTATTTGCCAATAATGACTAACCCTCCTACATCTCTTGGCAAGCCAGTCCCTTTCTCAGAAGAAGATACCTATTTCGAGCATTTCTTGCATAACGATGCCTATGTCGTGACAGTACATATCTGCTGCTGTAAAGTATCAAAGATCTTGGGGACAAGGGAAGTAGCGTTAACATCATGTACGACCATGCTCTAGATCAAATGGAGGATACCCCTGAGCTGGCCCGAAAGTTAATCAACCCCCAGACCCAGTGACTCATTTACAGTTTCGACGGGAGCGAAGCTCGTTCCGTCGGAATGGTCGAGTTCCTAGTCTGCACGGATCCTTTCAACATCATCACAGAGTTCTATGTCCTTGACGACCAATCCCCTACAATGCCATCCTCAGGTGGCTGTGGATCCACACGATAAGAGCGGTCCTGTCCACCCATTATACAACAACAACAACAACTAGGCCATTTGTCCCAAGTATTTTGGGTAGGCTACATGAACCAAAAGAGAATTATGCCCGATCGGGCACATGAATCATCTTTCTTCACTCATTCCTATCAAACAATATGCCTTCATTAAGACCTTTAGCCTCTATATCTTGGCGTATCACTTCCATCTATGTTTTCTTCGGTCTCCCCTGCACTCTTTTAACTAGCACTAATTTGATATGCTCTACTCGTCAAACTGGCACATCTGTAGATCTACGTCGCACATGATCAAACCATTTTAGGCAGTTTTCTCTCATCTTCTCTTCTATAGGGGCTATGCCTATCTTAGTACGAATATCCTCAATTCTCATCTTATCTCTTCTCGTATTACCACACATCCAACGAAACATGCGCATCTCCGCTACACTCATCTTCTAGGCATGATATCTCTTTATAGCCCAATATTCTGTGCCATATAATAAAGCTGGCTTAATAGCAGTCCGATAAAATTTTTTCTTTAGCCAAATGAAATGTTATGGTCGCATAAAACTCCTATTGCACTTCTTCATTTCAACCAGCCAGCTTCGATCCTATGATTGACATCACTATTGATCTCCCCATCCTTTTGGATAATAGAATCTAAGTACTTAATATGACTACTCATCAATTTTTCTTGTCCATCTAGTATCACAATACTATAATCTCAGATTCTCTGTTTACTGAATTTGCACTCCATATACCCTATTTTGGCCCTACTTAATCTAAAACTTCGAGATTTTAGAGTTTACCTTTATAACTCTAATTTGGCATTTATCCCAGCTCTCGTCACATATATTAGGATAAAATCATCAGCAAATAGTATACACCATAGTATATCATCTTGAATAGCTTTAGTAAAATCATCCATCACTATAGCAAATAAGAATGGACTCAATACAGATCCATGATGCAATCCAATTGTGATAGAAAAATCATTTGTTATGCCTCCATAAATTTTGACATTTGCCACTACTCCATCGTACATGTCCTTGATTATGGCAATATATTTGATGGGAACTCTCTTTTTCATTAATGTCCATCATAATACCTCTTTTGGCACTTTATCATAAGCTTTTTCTAAATCAATAAAGACCATATGTAAATTTCTTCTCCTCTCCAGAAATCACTCTATAAGTTGACGAAGTAAATGAATAGCCTATCGTCGATCATCCCGCCATGAACCCAAACTGGTTCTCTATTATTTTAACATTCTACCTTAACTTGTGTTCAATTACCCTTTCCCAAAGCTTCATGGTGTAACACATAAGTTTTATTCCACGATAGCTTGAACAACTCTGAATATCACTCTTATTCTTATAGAGAGGTACTAGGGTACTCTTCCTCCACTCATTTGACATCTTTTTAATTAGCCAGATCTTGTTAAAGAAGTTTGTCAACCATCTCATGCCCATCTCTCCTAGGCATCTCTATACTCAATAGGAATTTCATTCGAGTCGATAGCTTTTCTTGACTTCATTCAATACCTCTTTAGCTTCATATTTGCTAATTCTATGCATATAATTACGGTTCATATCTTTTCACTGAATAGTAAGGTCACCCAAATCTTGAGTAGAACTACCATTGAAATACCCCAACAGCCATCTCCCATCCACCCATCATCACCTACTGAAATCCCCTACGCCATCTGGAATGGCCAACATAAGGGATGACCAGGTGATAGCTAGGACAGTAGTGATAGTAGCCCGAAGGAGGTCGGAATGGGCGCAAAAGACCTCCTGAGCAGGCCCTAACGAAGACTCTCCTGTGGACAAGAAGCAAAAGAGGATTGTTTGTTAATAGCAATCATATTATGGTGAAAGTCGATCTCGACTCACCCACCGAGTCGAGAAACCCTGACAACAGGACCGAGGAGGAGACCGAGTCATTTGGTGTTACCCACATCACCAAGAATGGACACTCCAAATCGGCTCAAGCCTACATCCTCATGAGAAGACATTGTTCAAATAATTCTTGTCAAAAAATTCAGATGTAATCGCATGGTCCCCAACCGATATGCCTGGAATTAACTCTGAGGTCATCTGTCACAAGCTCTCTATCAAGGAGGACATTAAGCCAGTAAAGCAAAAGCCTACGAGAATAAACAAAGAGAGGCGTCGCACCATCAGCAACGAGGTCAATCATCTACTTCAAGCTGGCTTCATCTGAGAGACATTCTACTCCGACTGGCTTTCTAATCTCGTCCTCGTGAAGAAACAAGTAATAAATGGAGAGTCGGCATCAACTTTACCAACTCAATGAAGCTTACCTGAAGGATAGTTATCCACTTCTAAGAATAGATCAGCTGGTGGAGGCAACGACGGGCCACGAGCTCCTTAGCTTCATGGGCGTCTATTCATGCTATAATCAGATCAAAATGCACCCATTATATGAAGACAAAATTGCCTTCAATACTGTTTAGGGAATCTACTGTTGCAAGGTGATGCCCTTCGGACTCAAAAATGCAGGGGCTACCTTCCAGTGAATGGTTAACAAAGTCTTTAAGGACCTGATTGGGAGCACCATGGAGGTATATGTTAATGATATGTTGGTGGAAAGTGTAAAATGTACGGATCACCTCCAACATCTAGACATAACCTTCGATCTCCTTAGGCAATACAAAGTGAAGCTAAACCTCGAGAAGTGAACATTTGGGGTGACTTTCAGGAAGTTTTTGGGATATATGGTCACTCAATGTGGCATCAAAGTTGACCCCGACCAGATATTTGCAATTCTAAACATATAGTCGCCTACTTGTGTGAGGGAGATCAAGATGCTGAATGAATGTCTTGCAGCCCTCAATTGGTTTATCAGTCGATACACAGACAAATGTAGGCCATTCTTTTAAGCCTTAAAGAGAATGGAGCAGACTTCCGCTAGGACGAGGAATGCAAGACGGCTTTCTGAAGGCTGAAGAGGTATCTTACCTCATCACCCCTACTGTCAAAGCCTTCCTTGAGAGAAACGCTATATCTCTACTCACTGTCTTAGGGTTAACTATGAGCGGGGCCTTACTTTGGAAAGATCAGGGCATCCAGAAGCTGATTTATTGCGCCAGCCACTCCATGAAAGGTCCACAAACTAGGTACCAAAAGCTAGAAAAGCTGGTGCTTGCTCTCTTCATCATCTCGAGGAAGCTCAGGCGCTACTTCCAAACCTTCCTGATCACAATTTTCACTGAGCACCCCCTGAGAAGCATGTTGAAAAACCCAGATGTGACCGAGAGAAAATCAAAATGGGCCTCAGAGCTGAGATCTTACTGACTCTGATACTAGACAAGGCCAGTAATCAAAGGTTAGGTCTTAGTTGACTTTATTGATGATTTCACCCTCGGGGCCACAGAGCATGCTGACCAACTAGAAGGGTGAATCTTGAATATGGACGGAGCTGCAAATCGCAGAGGGCAGGCATTGAAATTGTCCTCACCACTCTAGAAGGATCCATCATCGAACAGTCATTTACACTTGGCTTCCCTGCTTCCAACAATGAAGCCGAGTACGAAGCAGTCCTAGCTGGACTCTGAGCGGCCATCACACTTAGGGTCATAGGGTTCGAAGTTTAGTGTGACTCATTACTGATAGTCAACCAAGTCAGTGATGAATATGTCACAAGGAATTCTCAGATGGGCGGAGTACCTACAACTCATTCTCAAATTAATGTCCAAAATCCTCCAATGCAACTTCAAGTGGGTCTCCAGATCCGAAAATAATCACGCCGACTCACTTGCCAACCTAGGGCAGCCATAGAGTTTCAGTTCAAACGTGAAATCCTTATTGATCACATCACCAATCTGAGCATTCAGCAACCAACCGGAGAGTCCCTACGTCTCGATACTTCACCAGGGTGGAGGGACCCATCATCACCTACCTAAAAGATGAAACACTTCCCGACAATAGGGTAAAGGCATGAAAGCTACAACACTTGGCCACCAGGTACACACTCTTGGGAGATACTCGATACAAGAAATCCTACTCCAATCTTCATTCTGACCCATATGTAAGATGTCTCAGTCCATACGCAGCTTGAAAAGTGATGCAGGAAATCCATGCTAGTAACTATGGGAACCACGCGAGAGGATGCTTCTTAGCCTACAAATTCATCAAGGAAGGGTACCACTGGCCTAAAATATTCGAGGGCCAAGGGTTACATGAAGAGGTGCCTCTCTGATTCTTTCCAACGTCAAACAGACCTAGCACTGACCTTCACACCTTGCGTAGCTCCTGGCCATTCATGCAATGGGTGTTGGACCTAGTTAGACCGCTCTGCCGAGCATAACCCCAACTGTAGTTCTTACTGGTAGCCACTGACTACTTCACCAAATGAATCGAGGCGGTGCCACTCTCCGAAGTTATCAGGAAACAGATTGTCAAGTTCCTCTGACAGAATATAATATGCTGCTTCAGACTCCCCCACACCAACATCTCCATGGAATGAATTTTCTAGAAAACAAGTAGGCAGTTTCTGCGTCAAGTACAAAATCACATATCGATTCTCCTCACCCTCTTATCCTCGAGGCATGGCCAGGCTGAAATCAATAACCGCACCATCCTCTACAACTGTGAAAAAGTTTGGACAAAGATAAAGGCAAATGGGCAGAGAATCTCTTTGGAGTGCTTTGGGCTTACAAGACCACCAAATGAGTCCTGACCAGCAAAACCCTATTCTCATTGGCATATGGAACAAAGGCGATCATCTTGATCGACGTCAGCATGCTGCGACTCCAAGTAGAAGGAGTGGTCTAAGACCAGAATGATGCCCTACTCTGCTTGATGCTAGATCACTTAAAGGAAAGATGACAACATACTCAAATCTGTATCACAGCCTATCAACAACAAATCGGGGCAGCATGCCACAAGAAAGTGAAATCAGGGAATTTCAAGTCAGAGACTTAGTCCTAAAGCACATAATTCAGAGCATGCGATGAAAGAATCAAGGCAAGCTGGGGCCGAACTGCGAGGCCCCTACCTCATCATCGCTCGGGGAGGCAAGGGGTCGTACACCTTGGCCGATCAGGATGGGAATCAACTCAATAAGTAATAGAACTCTTTTCACTTGAAGCGATATTATGTGTAAGTCATGTAACATTCAATAAAAAGATCATTTCTCTGCTACTTTAATCGCGTTTCACACAACTCTGATATCTTCCCCGAGCATCGTGCACAAAGTCAACAACCTACACGGGTTTCATCCTGATGGTGACCCTTGGGGGGCTCCTAAAAGATGGAGGCTTACCTATCTTGGATGCTCGGAGCCAGCCTATAATGGGATATACCCTAATGGCCACCCGAGCAGGTCAACAACCTACGTGAGTTTTCACGCTAACGGCGACCCTTCGGGGGACCTCCTGAAAGATGGAGGCTCGCCCATGTTGGATACTCAGAGCCAGCCTATAATGAGATATACTCTGATGGTCACCCGAGCAGGTCAACAGCCTACACGGGTCTTCACCTGACGGCGACCCTTCGGGGGACCTCCTGAAAGATGGAGGCTCGCCCGCGTTGGATACTCAGAGCCAGCCTATAATGGGTTATACTCTGATAGTCACCTGAGTAGGTCAACAGCCTACACAGTTCTTCACCTGACGGTGACCCTTCGGGAGGCCTCCTGAAAGATGAAGGCTCACCCACGTTGGATGTTCGGAGCCAACCTATAATGGGATAAACCCTGATGGCCGTCTGGGCAGGTTAACAACCTACACGTGTTTTTACCCTGAAGGCGACCCTTCGGAGGCCTTCTAAAAGATGAAGGCTCACCGACATTAAACACTCGGAGTCAGCCCACAATGGGACCTGCCTCGATGGTCCCCCAAGCGAGTCAACAGTCTACCTCAGGCCAACATGACAACACACCTTCTAAGATGGGAGCTTCCCCACTCAAGTAAACATGCACAGGTACCATAAGAAATAGATCCCGTTCAGGAACTACATTCCAAATTATTCCAAACGCTTCAAAGCAGCTCCTCGAACATACGCCACAAAAAATCAAATAACAATCTAAAACCAGGTAAAATCCTAAAAATAAAAATTTATTAATTCTTTGATTTCGATTATATTCATCTACTTACAAGCGTGGTTACCACTAACATGAGCAATACAAGATCTGTTACATGTGCGTCCTTCCTGAAAGAAAAATCAGATACGCTCTTAGCTGCAACAGCATCCGGGAGATGACCCTTGAACAAGTCCACCTGGCTAGAAGGGAAAGGACACTGAGAACTCCCAGGAAGCCACTAGTAAGGGATATCGCTCACTACTAGAAAACTGCAAGTTTACAGCAAAAATATTGCGTCGAATTATCGCAAATTTGACGAAATTGTAAAAATCACACGAAATCTATTAAAAATTAATAAATGAAAACTTGCGTCGAATACTCGATGCAACATAAAAAAAAAGCACAGCAATTTTTAGGTTGCGTCGAAAATTTGACGCAAACTATAAAACATTGCGTCGCATTTTTGACGCAAACTAAAAATCCAATGAAAATTTTTAGTGGAAAACCATGGGACATTTTGCGTCGAATAATCGATGCAATATTGTACATATTGCGGCCAAAATATTGCGTCGGACTGGTAAGCGACACAATATTTTTACATATTGCGTCAAAATATATTTTCGACGCAATTTGCTACGATTTAGGGCTGAATTAAGCTCTTTTTTCCCTCCCCCCAACCCATCTCCCTTGCCCGGCCACCTTCCCTCTCTCCCCCCGGCCACCCCCCTCCTCGGCCCCCCTCACTGTATCCCCTCCCCTCCCTCCCCCGGCCACCTCCGCCTCCCCCGCTACCGCCCCGTTGTGCAGCCCCCTCCCCCCAACCCATCTCCCTTGCCCGGCCACCTTCCCTCTCTCCCCCGGCCACCCCCCTCCTCGGACCCCCTCACTGTATCCCCTCCCCGGCCACCCCCTCCCTCCCCCGGCCACTCCCCCCCGTCCCCGCATGCGCAGCCCCACTCTCCCTTGGCCACCAAAAGGTTAGAGTTTCATTCTCCTTTATTATGTTCTTTTTCTTTTTTATAGTTTTTAGATTTAAAAATTATTTGTTACTTGCACTCGAATAGACACACCCACCTGTAATTGAAATGATACACTTTTTTTCATTTTGTTTGTATTTATCTGAACAAATATTATATGCACTCTTTATCCACCTTCAAGTCTTGGGAAAGGGGAGACACGGACACATACATGGGACACGGACATATGACACGTGACACAGGACACAGACACGTGACACAGATACAGATATGTATATGGAGCACGGATATAGACAAGGGACACGGACATGACACAGACATATAACACGGGACACGGGACATAGGACACAGACGCGTAACACGAGACACAGACATAGATATCTATATGAAATATGGACACAGACACGGGACATATGACACCCACATGGATACGAATATGTATATGAAGTAAAAACACAGACATAGGACACGGATACGACACGACACAGACACGATCACAGATCACTGACAAGGACATAGACCCAATAAACCCTAGATTCTCGTTCAACAAACAACATACATTACACTTACAACTACTCTCTGATACAAACAACTAATGAATCTTGAACGTGTGGTCTTCATAGACTTTTTGTTCATGTCAACAGTTAATTTGTATTGTTAGTGGTTACTACGAGTAATGTACGGTGGTTGTTGGATTGTCTGTTTCGACAAGATTGGGATTGCATTGTAAAGTTGGACACTGTATACGTATTGTGTGTATTTTGACTAATATTTTGGTAGTACCTTTTTTTATTCTCTGAGCCACAATTGCTCTACATGGACCTGGAGAACACAGGAGAGGTGCTGCCGAAACTTAGTCAAAATACACAAACATGTATATATTTTCCAACTATACAATATATTTATGAAAGAGATAGAATCCATCACCCTAAATCCTAAACAATAATTCTGAACGCGGGCACGGACACGGACACGACCAAATGAACCCTAAATTCCCATTCAACAAACAATGTACATTACCCTATCCAAACGAAACCCTGAACAATAATCCTGACCTAAATCTAACTCTAATTACAATATACAACTAATTAACATATTCACTGCTTGTTGTGTAACAGTGCCTATCCTGCAATAAATAATGACGTGGGACAGGAGTTGGGTACACTTGGAGAAAACAAATGTGAAATACAGAGACGGATGTGAAGAGTTTGTAGAATTGGCTTTTGACCATTGGGCCATTAATAATAAAATAAGTTGTATGTGTAGGAATTGTAAAAACAAAAAAATGCTTGACAAGGACAATGTGATGTTCTATTTACTAACTAAGGGGTGGTATCAAGATTATACTCATCTTAAGCGGTGACATTTGCATTATGAACCAAGACAACATCTCTCACCAAATAGAAATGACAGTGATGACTAGGGTCCTGGTGATGGTGTCCACTATGGTGGTGTCGTCTATCACGGACTTCTAAGTTCACTTTTATATAATCCAATCGACGAGGGCTCCAGTGATTGACTGATGATGGTCCAACTGATGCTCTTCCTTTGGAGACTGATGATTTTTGTGAGAAGGTTAAAGAATTGTATGCTCCACTATACCTAGGCTGTAAGAACTATTCCAGACTGTTATTCATAATAGAGTTGTACCTCATAAAATCAAGGGGTAAGATGAGCGATGTCACATTTGGAGAGACGGTACATTTACTAAAGAATGCATTCCCTGACATAAACATACCAGACTCGTTCTACGAGAGTAAAAAACTTATTAGAGCATTGGATTGTGATTACAAGAAGATTAATGCGTGCCAAAATAATTGCATGATGTTCTGAAAGCAAGACAAAAACTTGGATGCTTGTAAGGTATGCAATAAGCCTAGATAGAAACCTAGTAAGGCTTCTTCATTGGAAAAAAGAAGAAAAAAGTATCTAAAAAAGTTCTAAGGAATTTTTCATTGATTCCAAGGCTCCAAAGGCTCTGTGTAGTAGAGATCACCACAAAGGACATGAGGTGTCATGCAGAGGAGCGTCGTGACGATGGGATCTTAAGGCACCCTGTCGATTCAGATGCATGGAAAGGTTTCGATAAAAAGCATGTGGAGTACTCATAGAGCTGTGTAATGTCAGGTTAGGGTTGGCGACCAACGGATTCAATCCATTTGGAAATATGAATATCAATTACAGTACATTGCCTGTCATTTAATGATTTACAACCTACCTCCAGGATTGTGTATCCAGCAGTCTTATATGATGATGTCACTGCTTATTGAAAGTCCTATTGGTCCAAAACAAAACATCAACATCTACTTGCAGCCATTAATAGAGGAGTTGAATATATTATGGGGTGCAGGGATATCAACTTGGCATGCGTCCATGAAATAATACTTTCGGATACGAGCAAACCTTATGTGGACGATCAATGGCTTTCCTGCATATTCTATCATATCCGGTTGGAGCATGTCAAGCTATCTTGCTTGTCCTAGTTGTGCAGAGAACACCGTATCTGAATGGTTGTACAAATCAAAGAAAATATGTTATATGGAGCATGAACGTTTGAGAGAGGATCCTCCGCCACCCCCGTCCATAAGGCAGGATGTCTCGTCAAGTGTAGGTAATCTCAATATCATATTTGGGCTGAAATACTAGAACCCGGTAGATACACAGTGGAGGAAGAAAAGTATCTTTTTTGAATTGTCATATTGGAAAGATAATTTAATTTGCCAAAATTTGGATTTAATGCACATCGAGAAGAATGTTGGCGAGGTATTACTTAAGTAGCTAGACGCTCTAAAGCAAAAATTTTATGACAATGTAAAGAAGGATATTAAAAAAATAAAGCGCCCTCCCAAAGTACCAAGCGCATCAACATCCAGAGGTCCGCGGCATCCTTTATGTGTTCTGAAATTGCATAAGTATCATCAGATATCCTTTGTCCAGAAGAAGATAATGTGTGTTGTTCTAGGTGGTGTGAATATTTCTAGTGAATATTCTTCTAATATTGCATGTTATTTTAATTCAGATAAGATTGTGGGACTAAAGAGTCATGACTATCATGTACTAATGCAGCAATTGTTTCCAGTAGCAGTTCGCAATGTGGGGTTGCCAAAGCAGATGGTTGATGCAATAATAGAGTTGTGCAATTTTTTCTGACGATTGTGCTCCAAAAGCAACAAGGCGGAAGATTTTGAGAAGTTGCACACTAACATTGGTCCAATTCTATGCAAGTTTGAGGAGAAGTTTTCACCTACGTTCTTCGTGGTGATGATTCACCCGACAGTTCATTTAGCTCAAGAGGCGAGGGTTGGTGGTAGTGTACACTATCAATATATTATCCTGTCGAAAGGTGTGTGTATATATGACATATTTGTTTGCATTTATTGATCATTATAATTAATTTAAATCCTATATAATTAACAATAATGAATTTCTCTGTTAACCTTAGGTACTTGGGTTATTTAAAATGCCATGTACGAAACAAGCGGCAGCCAGAGGGTTCAATAGCTGAATATTACATCATGGAGGAATGCCCAAGTTATTGCTCGCGGTATATGGAGAGTAATGTACAGTCCAAGAACGACCATGATGTCGAGAAAGAAAGCCCCCCGACTTTTTATTTTCTCGGTACCTGGTGAATATAGTGCCTTCCAACCTCAGTACAGGACACTCACGTATGCTGAAATGCACGGCGCGCATAATCATTGCTTGTTTAACTGTGATGAAGTTACCCCTTATATTGAGTACGTTACACTATACAAATTTTAGGTTTTCGTAAATTTAAAGAACTGTGAATTGTCTCAACATGTCATGTATATCTTACAGACAATACTGAAAAATCATTAAGGACAGATTCTTAATGAGAGCTTCAAATTATAAATGGCTTGTTCAAAATGCACAGGATAAGAAATTTCGAAGATGGTTCCAAAATCGTATAAGTATTATTAATAATATATTTTCGCATAGCTTTAATCTAATGATTTTGTAAAATAATCTTGTTTAACTAAATAGGCTGCACGAGAGACTGTAAGAATGTAGATCTGTTAACTCTGTCTCGGTCTCCTGAATTTAAAGTCAAGACATACAAAAGCTTTGATATACAAGATTTCAAATTTCGCACGAAGTCATCTGAAGAGTCTAACTGTACTCAGAATAGCAGAGTTGTTGTCATGGCGACGACGACAAGCTATGCAAATGTTCATGATACTGACCCAAGGGAAGGAGTTATTACTTATTACGGGGTGATCAAAGATATCATTAAACTATCGTTCAATGAGGGACACAGGAAGATCGTTTTGTTTGAGTGTAACTGAGTTGATAACAACAAGAATAAAACAGACAAACATGGCTTCACACTTGTTGACTTTACAAGGCCAAATAAGAAAACTGGTCCTTACCTTCTCTGGTATTGCAAGCATTCTTCGTGACGGATCCATTGGATAAGCCTTGGGTGGTGCCCATTGTCACAAAACCAAGAGATACATTCAATTTAAGTATCGAAGGTGAATGCTTGGAGGTAATGCCCATCCGAACCGATCCTAATATAGCGTCCACTTCTACTGATGGTGTTGACCTTATGAAAGAGTAACAATTCGCAATGTATTCTGATTTCTTTCACTTTAGTTTTAATTATATACTAAATTTTCCAATAGAACACAGTATTAATGTATGACTGCTCTTACTTTATGTCTGGAGATGATCTAGTTGCATATATGTACTTTATTTTTTGAGATGAGCTAGTTGCATGCATTGTATAGCTGTTTAACTTTATATGTTGTGTACTTTATTTTGTGTGTTGACTTACATATATCTATTGTACTGCTGCCTAACTTTATATCTTAGTTTATAATGGAAAAACACAGGTCTTTTAAATAACAACATCATCTTCCAGCCAGTCCAGGAGGAAAACTAGGCCGGTTGGCCCGATCCAGATTGACAGAGATGGTTGCCCATTTGGCACTCACTACGAAGCACTCTCAGATCGCATTAGTCGTCATGTCTACAATTGCGACGAGTTCTCTCCGGCCCTGACTTGGCCTGACCACAAGAACTCAGGGAGAGTTGAAGCATTATATCATGAGTTGGTTGTAAGTTATATTATGCTTTATTGAGATTTTATGTTTATATTGATGCTTTAGATATTGTGTTATATGCAAGGTGATTTTTTACTGCCGGCTTGGAATGACACGGGGGATATTCCAAGGAAGTTCCGCAAGTGGTTCAATTACAATGCCAGGAAGAAGTGGAACGACAACAAAAATTGTTCCCTGCGTCGTACCTTTGATCGCTGCCAGGAGTCCATAGATGATATTGTTGGATTGCAGCCGGACAGAGTCGACAGTGAGACTTGGATGAAGCTCTTGTCGACATATGAAAATAACAGTCAAGACGAAGGGAGCGGATTGATAAAATAAAAAAATTATGAATTCTTTATATATTATTATACCTGAAAATTACTAACTTATTTATTTTTAAATTTGTAGTCAAAAAGGGAAAAATGTAAAGCCTCTCGCGCTACAAATGACTTACCTTATAGAATGGGTGGAGACAATCTTTCTGTGTGGAAGGGAAAATTTGTAAGTATAAATTTATATTCATTTGGTTTTATAGCATATTTGCTTTTTAAGTTAATTTATTTTTAAATTTCTTGTATTTCTAATAGAGAGAGGCTCGCGGGAGGGAGCCAAACGCAAAGGAGATCTACAATAAAAAAAATCCTGAAATGGATGCGCTCGATGCTCCTGAGGGTGAGCTTCCTATGCCCCGCACCCGGGGTAAGCCAGTCTCTGACGACACCATGCCTATTGGTGTAAGTATTAAAAAATTAGTCTATATATCCTTACATTTTTATGAAAATGATAGACTTCTAATTATACTTTTAACATATTTGTTAATTTTCAGCTCCAGCTCGAGAGGAATTATGATGCGGCGGTAGCAGATGGCAGCGACGAGAGCACCGCTAGTACACGATCGACCCTTGAGACATTTTGACGTGTCACGAGGATTGGGCTGCACGTGAATATTCCCAGAGTCAACAGGCCCGCTAGGAGGGACCCCTACACCGTCCAGCTTGAACAGCAGGTTAAGGCCATGAGGCAGGTGAAAGTACACCAAGAGGGGGGGTGAATAGGTATAAGGCTAATCTAATGACAAATAATGCGGAATTTAAAAACTAGTTGTAACACACTTAGTGTAACCAAAAAGTGTAGCCGAATTCCCGGTGAAGAGCTCTGGACTAACTCCTCTAAATTCCTCTAAATAAGAGTTGAGGTGCTATTTGAAGCTCTCTTGGTTGAACACAAATATCGGCACACACAAGCAATACCAAGCATATAAATGATATGAACGATATGAATCAATGCAAGATACAATAAAAAAGAGAGAGTTTAGAGATAGTGGATCAAACACAAACACACGAATATGTTTCGAGGTTCGAGCACCCAGCTCTACGTCCCCGCCTTCACACAGAAGGATTTCTACTAAATCGACTACACAGGACTTCCTACACAGGGAGCCTCCACTGAGGATTTGGGCAAATACAACTAGGAGTACACAACTCCTCTCTCAAACAAATACAACTTCTACACTTAGAGGCACGGCACTAAGCGAAAACAAGATCAACCTCACAATTGAGGGATAAGGCTCAAAGCCAAATAATAATCACCTCACAGTTGAGGGATAAGGCACAAAGCCACCACTCCAATAATCAACTCTTCACTAAGAGAGATATCAACACAATCACCTCTCACTAGAGGGATATCACAAATAAAGGAGGGTTTACAACACTTGGTGGTATTAGCAACCACAAACCAATTTTCTCACTAAACAAGATCCTATAGATAGGATAGATAAGATAACTCAAGTTTGAGAAAATAAAGTATTTGGAACAAAAAAAATGCTTGAGAAAATCTTTAAATAGATATAGAAATTTAGATCAAAAACAAATTCCCAAAAGACTATATTTTCTTTGAAATTCCAACACTTTAAAAACAAAAAAAGACTGATTTTTTAAACCCAAACACTCTTTTAAAACTTGTAGCTAAAACACTTCTAAAGATGAGAAAATTTGCTCTTAAAATTGTTGTCTAAAACCAGCTCAAATGTGGGGTATTTATAGCCCCAAACAAATTCTGCCCGTTGACAGCTGGAAAGGGCAGAATTGCCCTTCCGGTCGACCGCCCGGTCGGCCGGCCCAACGGTCATTTTTATGACCGTTGTGCCACCAGTCGACCGCCCGGTCGACTGGGACTGGATACAGAGAGCATCAGCTCTCTGCCGGTCGACCGGGGCCATTTCCAGAGAGTAGAGCTCTCTGGACGGTCGACCGCCCGGTCGATCGGCCCACCAGCCCAGGCTGCGTGCACGTCCTGTGCACGTCGGTCGACCGGACCGGTCGACCGACTTCTGCTACGGTCGACCGGACTGGTCGACCTTCAGACAGTCAAGTCAAACATTTTAGGGATTAAAAACTTGGGTTTTTGACTTCAATTAAATCCCATAAAATCACGTAAATTTCACAAAAATCAGTTCTTATTAGAGCTTTGAAATACAAATATGTGTGATAAAAATTCAACACATATTATAAACAATTTGATCCATTTTTGTGTTCTTGAAAATTTGCCTTAAACCAAAAACTGTATTTTCCAAAAATTAGGATTTTGAAATAGAAAATCGTTTTCTCCAAAACTCATGCAAATATAAAAACATGATATTGAAATAACTTTTAAGCAAGTTGTATATGGATGAATCCAATATACATAAAAGATATTATATCTATGTTTTTGACATGGAAACCAAGATCGGTTAAACCGAAAAATCAAAACATGAAACTTTAAACTTGTGTGTGTATTGTGAACTTGAGCATATCAACACTATCTAATCTTTACAATAAGATCTAAACAATCTTAACTAAACAAACCGAGGTCTTCTTGTAGAACTCCTTCCCCAAGTCGACTCGATCCAAAACCGATCCAACGAACTTGACTCCAATCGAGTGCTAGATGCGATCTTGACGCTCGAGCTCTTGAATCAACATATGATAGCTCCAAACACCTTTGTTGAAGCTAATCACCTACTAATATCTTGATCAAATATCTGAAACTAAATATTACAAGATTATTAGTAAACTATAACTACATGAGTTAATCATCATCAAAACTAGAGTGAAGGGCCTCTGGGCCAACAATCTCCCCCCTTTTGATGATGACAAAACTCATGGAGTTATATATGCATGGATTAAAGTTATGCTTCATAGAAGCTCCCCCTTAACTCATACATAGCAATAAACATAAAGATATGCAGTGAATGCTCAACATAAATATGCATAAACATGATATTTGATATCAATGAAATAAACATGCTCTTGATATCAATTTTAAAATAAAAATGTTCTTAAAAAAATGTTGCTCTTGATACTAACAAAAGATGCTCTTGATACCAATGGTAAAAGATAACAAATTAAGCAAACATTCATATATAAAACTCCAAATTTCTCTCCCCCTTTTTGTCAATTCATCAACAAAGGGGTACCAACACTAAAGGCATAAACAATATTTTTCTCCCTTTTTTCATAAATCAAAACAATAAAGGTGTATATGCTATATACATTCATGAAGATGAGAGACGTGAAGTTAACTCCCCTGCATACATACATTTATATGAAAAGAAATGGCTAAACCCTAACCACATAAAGCATAATATACAATGTATAAAAGGAGATGTGAAGCTCCTACTACACACGTGTATTACATACCAAAGAAAGGTCAATCACTTAAATATGACATACACTCAACAAGAATCTATATATAGAGAAGATGTTAAGCTTCCCTTGCATATAAGCAATACAAATCAAAACATTATGATACCAAATTATGATACCAATAGAAACTTATATATATGATAAATCTTGATACCAATTATAAAAATTAGTACCAATTGAAAATATTTTACACTTTTGATACCAATTGAAAAACATAAACCAATCTTTTTGGTTAAACACTAAATTCATTTTGCAATAGAGATACCAAATAAAGAATAATATTAATTTAATATTCTTGATACCAATATTGAAAATGAAACATATATCAAATGAAAATATTTTTCATTAGGAGCATAGGAAACCAATTGAAAACTAAGATATTAATTAACAAATATCATTTTTCAACATAAAGAGTGGGAGTAAGATACCAATTGTAAATAAAACCGATTGAAAGGTAAAACATGAATTTTCTCCCCCTTTATGAAATACTAATGAAAACGATGCATAAGCTTATATAAGATACCAATCAAAAAATAATTGTCATTAAGGACTAAATCAAACTTAGCATAACAAAATTGTGTTCTAAGATATGAAAATATAGTAAGCACAATCAAAACACATATATATATATATATGAAAAATTAAATACCAATCGAAATTGAAACTATTTGAAGTTGAAGCATACATATATAGAAACAAATATGAGTATACAAAATAAATATCAATTGTGATACCAATTGAAAATACAATGAGGATCAAGTGTATAACAAATAAAGACCACCCTATCATGAACATGTTAAAATGATTTTCAATTTGAGCATATAAGGCATGGTCGCCCATCCAACCACCCTTCGAAGAAGGGGTTTTTAAAAATAAGTTTGAAAATAATTTTAGCATAATTGAAAACTCTTCCAAAATGAAAAAATACGCACTAGTTTTATGATAAATTTGAAAACTAGTACTAAATCCTTTAAATAAGGAATAAAATAAGAATATATTCATGAAAATATGAAAATTATACAATCATCAACGCTCAAAGTCTATATAGCATATAGAAAGCTCATGAAAACAAAAATCATAAGTAAACATCAAATAATGTGAGTGTACAAAGTTATATAGTCAACAAAATCATGAATGAGGGATTTAAGCTCAATATGAAATTCCTTTATCAAAATCATTAAAACTAAATCAATTTCAAGGTATATGTATGTTTAGTCTAAACTAGAAGTATACATGCATATCCAAACACAAATGAGTCCATAATAAAAATTTGCATGAAAAGCAAATGACTCAAGGGTATACATGTATATCTAAAGTTTTAAACAATTTAACATATACATGAAGTAAAACATATGAAAACATGTACAAAATGGGAATACAAGTTTGAAATACATGAATCATCAAAACTAGGCTATACTAGTACATCTAATGGGTACAAATGAGCATTTAGGCACAAACATATAATAATCAATTTGTGACTTACTAGATGTATAAGTATATACACAAGTTTTAATAAAGGTTACATTTAAACATGTAATCAAAGCATGAAGCATAAACAAAAATCAATATGATCATTATATGAATGCACATGTCTTGGAACAAAAATATACACAATAGTTAAACTAAAGTGAGAAAATAAAAGATGATAATCCATATAAACATGGGTCTATCTCAAATAGTAATCATGTATATTTCAAGTCTAACTAACATGGCATTTAACATAATAATTATTAAAACATGACATGCTAAAAAATCAATAAATGAAAGCATGTAAATAAAATGGGAGTTAGAGATTGTTACCAAAGTCAAGATGGCACTTCTCTATATCTCCAAACCATGGTGGTCCTCCCACCAAAACTCCCCTTGAAAGTGATGCATCCAAAATTGTCACCGTTTAGCTCAGAACGCATTCGCCTCAAGGCACCAATGCCTCTCACATCATGTGAGAGCCCATACCTATGTCAAATAAAATAGGAGCGGCTTTTGGTACCCATACTCTTTTGGGTCCATGGGGGTTAGTTCCTTTCCTAACTCAAACAAATCTATTTGTAAAATTTGAATCATGTATCCTATCATAACAATATTTTGCAACGTGGCTCTTACGTCCACAATGTGTACAAGTGTACACATAAGCATACATTATACTATGTGTATGAATGTGAGGAGCATGTGTATGCTGTGATTTGTGTGCATGCATAGGAGGAACTTGTTTCTTGTAAACCATGGATTCCAAACGTGTGTGATTCAAGGTACATTGGCTCAAAGTGGAGCCCAAACAATCAACACTCTTTTTTAACATACATATAACATTTTTAATTATAGAAGAAGAGGGGCTGCATGCATTGGAAACACTAGAATGTGAAGCTACACTAGCATGGCAAACATGTGAGTCAAAAACATTTTTCAAAGATTTATTTTCATTAGAAATTAGATCTAATTCCTTTGAAATAGAAATAATTTTATTTTTCAAAAATTCATTTTCTTTTAACACAAATTCAAGTTTTGAAGATAGAACCTCATTTTTCTTCAAAACATTTTCACTATCATTTTTATTTTTCAAATTTTCATTTTCTTTTAGGGCAAGTTCAAGTTGGGATTTCAAAGAGTCCCTTTTATTTGAAATCTCATCCTTCTTGCAAAACAACATCAAGCTTAGAAGAAAATTTTTATTTTCTTCTTTTAGTACAAAATTTTCTTTTTCAAGATATTTTGCCTTTCTAACAATTTTTCACAACCTATAGTTAGTTCATTATTTATAGCATGTGCATCCATACACTCATATTCCCTTGGACTATGAAGCAACGTTGGTCGGACTCTTCTCCACTAGATTTCTCCTCCTCATTGATTGGCATTTGTAGCTTGGGAGAAGTCAATATGTTCCACACTGCAAAGGCGGAGTAACAATAAGAAACCATATTTAAATATTCTTTATTAAGAGATTTTCTAAGTGCCTTTAGGGCTTGTGCATTAGCCTTTTTATGCTTGCTATTACCAAGATAAGATTTCTTGGTAGCGGCAAGGTGAACATACAAACCTATAGTCTTGAGATACATACTCATCTTAATCATCCATACGTCGATGTTAGAAACATCAAACATAGGAGGGGTCATGAAATCCATGAGTGTAAACAATATGTGTACAAATGCAACTATAGATTAGCAACTAAGATCTCACTCCTAAGTGGTTAAACCTAATATCAGGAGCGTAGGCTCTGATACCACTTGAAAGTACACCTAGAGGGGGGGTGAATAGGTGTAAGGCTAATCTAATGACAAATAATGTGAAATTTAAAAATTAATTGTAACACACTTAGTGTAACCAAAAAGTGTAGCCGAATTCCCGGTGAAGAGCTCTGGACTAACTCCTCTAAATTCCTCTAAATAAGAGTTGAGGTGCTATTTGAAGCTCTCTTGGTTGAACACAAATATCGGCACACACAAGCAATACCAAGCATATAAATGATATGAACGATATGAATCAATGCAAGATACAATAAAAAAGAAAGAGTTTAGAGATAGTGGATCAAACACAAACACACGAATATGTTTCGAGGTTCGAGCACCCAGCTCTACGTCCCCGCCTTCACACAGAAGGATTTCTACTAAATCGACTACACAGGACTTCCTACACAGGGAGCCTCCACTGAGGATTTGGGCAAATACAACTAGGAGTACACAACTCCTCTCTCAAACAAATACAACTTCTACACTTAGAGGCACGGCACTAAGCGAAAACAAGATCAACCTCACAATTGAGGGATAAGGCTCAAAGCCAAATAATAATCACCTCACAGTTGAGGGATAAGGCACAAAGCCACCACTCCAATAATCAACTCTTCACTAAGAGAGATATCAACACAATCACCTCTCACTAGAGGGATATCACAAATAAAGGAGGGTTTACAACACTTGGTGGTATTAGCAACCACAAACCAATTTTCTCACTAAACAAGATCCTATAGATAGGATAGATATGATAGCTCAAGTGTGAGAAAATAAAGTATTTGGAACGAAGAAAAATACTTGGAAAAATCTCCAAATAGATATAGAAATTTAGATCAAAAATCAATTCCCGAATGACTCTATTTTCTTTGAAATTCTAACACTTTAAAAACAAATAAAGATTGATCTTTTAAACCAAAAACTCTTTTAAAACTTGTAGCTAAAATACTTCTAAAGATGAGAAAATTTGCTCTTAAAATTATTGTTTAAAACCAGCTCAAATGTGGGGTATTTATAGCCCCAAACTAATTCTGCCCGTTGGCAGCTGGAAAGGGCAGAATTGCCCTTCCGGTCGACCGCCCGATCGGTCGGCCCAACGGTCATTTTTATCACCGTTGTGCCACCGGTCGACCACCCGGTCGACCGGAACTGGATACAGAGAGCAGCAGCTCTCTGCTGGTCGACCGGCCGGTCGACTTCGGCCATTTCCAGAGAGCAGAGCTCTTTGGACAGTCAACCGCTCGGTCGACTGGCCCACCAGCCCGGCTGCATGCACGTCCTGTGCACGTCGGTCGACCGGATCGGTCGACCGACTTCTGCTACAATCCACCGGACCGGTCGACCGTCAGACAGCCAAGTCAAACATTTTAGGGATTAAAAACTTGGGTGTTTGACTTCAATTAAATCCCATAAAATCACATAAATTTCACAAAAATCAGTTCTTATTAGAGCTTTGAAATACAAATATGTGTGACAAAAATTCAACACATATTATAAACAATTTGAACCATTTTTGTATTCTTAAAAATTTGCCTTAAACCAAAAATCGTACTTTTAAAAAACTAGGATTTTGAAATGGAAAATCGTTTTCTCCAAAACTCATGCAAATATAAAAACATGATATTGAAACAACTTTTAAGCATGTTGCATATGGATAGAATTCAATATACATGAAAGATATTATATCTGTATTTTTGACATGAAAACCAAGATCGGTTAAACCGAAAAACCAAAATATGAAACTTTAAACTTGTGTGTGTATTATGAACTTGAGCATATCAATACTATCTAATCTTTACAATAAGATCTAAACAATCTTAACTAAACAAACCGAGGTCTTCTTGTAGAACTCCTTCCCCAAGTCGACTCGATCCAAAACCGATCCAACGAGCTTGAGTCTAACCGAGTGCTAGATGCGATCTTGACGCTCGAGCTCTTGAATCAACATATGATAGCTCCAAACACCTTTGTTGAAGCTAATCACCTACTAATATCTTGATCAAATATCTGAAACTAAATATTATAAGATTATTAGTAAACTATAACTACATGAGTTAATCATCATCAAAACTAGAGTGAAGGGCCTCTGGGCCAACAGCAGGAGTCTGAGGCCATGAGGTAGCAGCTGGAGGCTGACCGACAGAGGATCGCCAGTTTGGAGACTGCTCAGATAGAGATGCAGTAATTCATGGCCAGTTTACGGCGAGTCAACAAAGCACCAGGCAACCTAATAGCGGGGGTGACAATACTGGTGACGGAGACAACGACGAGGCTTAGGTGAGATATTGCGCCAGTTATATTACTTGTATTGATATGACATTTGTGAAATTTGATGTAGTTTGGTGACATTTTGTGTTGTTTGTGAAATTTGGTGTGTTTGGTGGTATTTGTATATATTTGTGATATTTGGTATTGTTTGGTGACATTTGGGGTTGTTTGTTGATATATTAGTGATATTGATGAAAATTTGATTTGTGATATATTTGGTAAATATTGGTGATTATTTATGATATATTTTGTATATATTGGTGATATATTTGGTTTGATGTTGTATATGTGATATTGAAATGCATGCGGGTTGTGTGTTGTAGATCTGCAGGTTGTGTGCTGCAGATTTTAAAAAAAATATCAACAATAATTCGACGCAATTTGTGACCCATAATTGTGTCGAAACTTATGTATTTAACTCAATTTGCTAACACAGATTGTATTTTCTACCAAAAATTTTCAAAATGTCCATAATTAAATAATCAGCTCACTGATTGCGTTGAAAATATTATTTTTTGATGCAATTACAGGACACCAGTGTATTTTTAAAGCAAATATTTTTACATTTTGTGCAGGTATGGAAGCTGACAAATTGCGTTGAAATTTTCAGTTTTCGACGCAAAATGTGACCAATAATTGTGTCGATTTTCATAAATTCGACGCAAAATGTGACCAATATTTGTGTCGATTTTCATAAATTCGACGCAATTAGTTGCTACAGATTATATTTTTATACCAAAAAATTTCAGATTTTGTGCAAATATGGAAACTGACAGTTACATCGAAAGGCTTTTTCATCGCAAATTGTAAAATTAAAAAAAATTATATAACTTATTGCGCCAAAATTCGATAAAATAATTAAAATATGCAAAATACATAAAAAAGGTTTGCGTTGAATTTTTGACGCAATGCTTAAACTTGCATCGAATATTGGACGCAAAATTTACGTCGAGGTCTTTTGCGTCACATTTTTCCCATGCAAAATTTTGACGCAATCAGTAAAATTTGACGCAATATGTCAAGTTTCGACGCAAATATTCGACGGAATTTGACAGACTTTCTAGTAGTGGCTCCTCGAACTGCAGACTGAAACATGCAAGGCGAGAAAGATACCGATGCCAAGATCGTGACCCTGAGGATGAACTCAGGAGCGGAGGCAGCCAAGGCACCAACATTCGATAAGAGCACTGACGGCCAGCCTCAGGAAACGGAACCGCTATCAAATGCCCTTATGCTCTCTGCTCTATGTTCGCTGCAAGAAGAACATGGACACTAGCTTCCAGCAACTGCCCGCCCTGATCCGATCGAGACCAAACGAGCGGACCAGCTAAAAGCTAGTTCATTCATCGTCCTAAGTGCCGACCTACTTATAGATAGACATTTAACCAAAACTAGGAAACTAAACAAAAACTTGATAATAAAAAAACTCTAATTACCCAAAATAAAATAACGCCTAATAAAATAATAAATAAATAGCATAATAATTAACTCCTAATTATGATCTCCATCTAAATTACATATCTTAAGGTCATCTATATTTAAGATTCTATTATCTAATATCTGATGGTGATCATGACCACTCAATCGCTATCCTTCTGATTACAAATTATCTGCCAAATTACTAGTACATATTGTCTATAATTTAATACAAACTCTATGATCACATATACATATTGCCTTAGTATCTTCATCAATATATTTAGACAATATATTCAGTGGCTGTGCTTCCTGACATCACGTGCCAACACATTTTTGTCCATTAGGAGATTGGCATTGATGAGTGGACAAGCACTGTGTTGCTCCTAGTGGTGTGATCCTGTGACAAGGCTTTGTACCTCAATATATGATAATTAAAGCATCCTGTGCTTTGGCTGGGAGTTCAGTTCACTGTGCCATGTTACTGAACTCAAATTGCTCACTTGATCATCAATTTAGTTTGATTTCAGGTCATGCTTACAATGTTTCTTTGGACCCAACATCCAGCGTGGGATGCTCAAGCTCCTCTCCTTTGTTCCATTTTCTCTCATAAAGACCAAACTTGTGCATGTTGGCAGTTGGCTTTAAAAATCATGCAACAAACACTCTTAAATTGAGAACATGTTGTATGGTCAAGTGCCTCCCAAACAAAAATACCTCATCTCATCAAGAGAGCCATTTACCTTTTGAGAGACCTACGTCCCATATAAACTGTCAAACCTGAGAAAGGAACAAAGCCAATCTCAAAGAACAGTGAAACTTCACAAGATCTTTCAGAGGTGCAGCTAGTTCGCATCTTTACATAATGCTTTTCATAATGCTCGTTGCAATCCAACTCGAGAATAAGAGATGAGCTCCTCATCAAGTCTTGCATTATTCTTGGGAGCCTGTAATTTCTTTCTGTTCTATTTAGATAAGACTTATATTGTTATTGATCGAATAGGGTGGAAATTTACAACTTTTTACTCAAAAACAGCACACCATAAACATAGAACACACACAAAATCAAGACTGGAATGCACTTCCAGCATTTGGAATTCATTCATCCTCTTGCTCACAAGAGTGAATCTGATGTACAAAGAACAAGCAGGTTACAGAAATCAAAAACAGTTATTATTTAGCTTGTAGTTTTCTCACGATATATGCTCACTTTATTTATAATTAGAGAGAAACATAAGGTTTCTACAGAGCCGAAAACATAAACTAAGGGCATACACAAAGCCATAAAGTTTCTGAGCCAACATAGTGACCTGAAGTCTTCAAAATGAAGTACAAAGACAAGAAGCATATCTGAACAATCAGTCTTATAAGAATTGAGATCAGATTGGAGTCTCGGACTTAACCTGTGTTCTGCATGCCTGCAGCAATACCCTTCATGGTCAAAATCAGGGTGTCTTCCAGCCCAGGGGCGTACTCGCTGGTGGGATTCAGCTTCACCAGCTCCGCAGCGGGCTTGCTGGAAACAGAGTAGTCCCTCGACAGATGGGGTCTCGCTTTCACCTGGAAACTCGGGTCCCTGATCCTCTTCAGTGTGTAGGCTTGGCATACGTTCAGAGTTGTTATGTAAGAGTCACGAAGTTTGAGTCTTTGTTTCAAGTAAGGATCGCCTTCAAGTAGATCTTTGTGACCAGCAACCTACAAAACAAACAAAGAAGAGTTAACTTAGAGAGAGAGAGAGAGAGAGAGAGAGAGAGAGAGAGACTTATTTATATAATAATTGCATACAAGGTCCCGAGTATAAATAAACCTCATGGTGAACGGCCGAGCAAAAAAATCAAAAATATATATATAACATTCAATCAGAGTTGCCAACCCCAGTCGAACAAAAAAATGACCTCCGTCAGCGCCAGCGCCATGTTTTTGGGGATCTACTTTTGAAATTATTTTTAAATAATGGGGTTTTTTTTAAATTGCCCTTTATTTAATTCTGACCATTCTGTATACATTAGAACTAATATTCCAAGTGAAACTTGTATAATAATTAGAACTTTCCAATTATATGAACTAAGGCCTCCATTCTGCAGATAATTATTCACAATAACAGACAGCAGTCTAATGCACGCATTAAAAATCAGATACAGCTGAATATTAAGTGAAAGCACATATATGCTTAAAGTGGACCGCTGAAACATGTTAAATATGTATTGATAAAAGAAAATATTCATCACGGCCATGAATAATCTAATTAATTATACACTATCTATCATGATAAAAGGTTAGTCTCACTTAATATTGGTTGAATTCCTTTTAATAAAGCCACTAAAGGTCAAACTGTGCTGTGACTATTTGGTCAGTGTGATGAAACGTAACCGCTGAAGAAGTTACATTGATCATTTAAGTTTAATGTTCACGACTATATAAGTTTCGTCTCCATATTTCTAATAAAGACAAACGAGACGTCACCTGAAGAAGAAGAGCTTTTGTCTCCTCATAATTTGTCCTCAGACGCTCCCCAAATGACCATAAATCCTCAGAAACAAGCAATTTATCATATAGATTAGCTATGCCAGGGTCTCCCTTAGCGAAAACCATTTCAACCAAGTCGATTGTAACCCTAAAGAATGGCCATTCATTGTACATCTGCTGCAACATATTCAGATTTCTGATATCCTTTTCCATGATCTGCTTGAAAGCTGCACGGAAACCGAGCCATACAGGAAGGTGAAATCTTGTCTGAGTCCATGCAAAGATCCATGGAATTGCACGCAATGATTCAATGCCTCCACTCGGCTTTCGCTTGGAAGGCCGGCTGCCAATGTTCATCCTCCCATATTCCATCTCAGGTGTCGCCTAAAAGAAAGATCAACAAATTAGCCATGTCTGTAAGGATATTTAAATGAAAATTAGCTTCTTGATCCAGCACCATAGAGAGAGAGAGAGAGAGAGGCTTGGTATACTCACAAGGCGGAAGTATTCCACAAAACGGGGTTCATTGAACACGATTGATCTGTATTCCTCTGTGGCTACGACAGCCATCTCATCCATGAGAACACGCCATTCAGGCTTTGGTGAAATTGGAGGATGCATCCCGTGTTCAAGAGTAGCAGCGGTAAAACGTTGAAGCGTCCTGAAGCACAGGTGCTCCTCTCCAAAGGACTGCTCAATGACTTCACCTTGAACTGTCACACGGAGTGATCCATGAATTGTATCTGGTGGTTGAGACAGAATAGCAAGATGAGTAGGACCACCTCCTCTCCCAACAGTTCCTCCTCGTCCATGAAACATAGTCAGCTTCACCCCATACTCTTGAGCAACTTTAATAAGCTCTTCTTGAGCTTTATACAATTGCCAGGCTGCAGAGAAACGCCCAGCATCCTTCCCGGAATCTGAATATCCAATCATGACCTCCTGCTTTCCATCAATTCTGTTCATGTACCAGTCAATAGAGAAGAGTCTGGCAAGAGCTGCAGGGGCTGCCTCAAGATCAGCAAGCTTCTCAAACAGCGGTACAACTCTTAATGGTGTTTTCACATGGCACTCACGTTGCAAGAGCTCGACAGCAAGAACATCTGAGGGAGCAGTTGCCATTGAGATGATATAGGCCCCAAAATTATCAGCAGGAAGTTCGGCAAGGACATGAAATGTATCCAAAACATCAGCAATTTCCTCAGTTTTGGGCAAGTCAGGACCAAATAAAGGGCGCTTGCCACGAAGTTCAGATAGTAGCCACTCCTGACGTTTTTCCTCCGACCAATCACGGTATGATCCAATACCTAGATGCTGAGTAATTGCATCAACAACATCAGTGTGCCTATCAGATTCTTGCCTAATATCAAGCCTGACAAGAGAGAGGCCAAAGGTTGACACTTGGCGCATGAAGTCGAGAAGGCTTCCATCAGCAATAGGTCTATCACCACATGTACAGAGTGATCTATAACAGAGTTCGAGGGGCTCCAGAAACTGCAGAAGAGGTCAAGCAATACTTAGAATAAGACAAAAGAATGAGAGAAGAAAATCAAGCATCTTCAGTACGAGTCTAAATTATATTAAACAAATTCTAAAATAGTGTAGATATGTCCATCTTGTTTCAAAATCAAGAACATAGACTGCAGGCAAAATGGGTACCTGTTCAACATCGGTATATGTTGCCTCCTCAGGAATATCTGAGAATCCAGTTGATAGTAAATGGCGAGAGCGCTCACGTGTGTTATATAGCTTATCCCTTACATCAGCAAGTATAACACGATATGGCTCATTTGGAGGAACCTGTTTCCAAAACTCTGCAACCGAAAGTTTATTATCAGAACAAGCAATCTACCCAATGATCTCAAAACTACAAAGCAATTTTAGATTCCAAAAAAGCTTCCTTTTTTTGGAGTTTAACGAATGACCTCAAAAAACCAAAGCTATTTTAGATTCCAAAAACTACCTATTTTGGAGTTTAAAAAGTTAAAAATGAATACCAGTTAACTTAATACAATTACTTCCTTGAAGTTTTAAAAAGATGAACATAAGCTAGGAAAACAAAAGAATAAAATATTAGCTCCAATATAGATGATCCTTACAAAGCCATTGGAGTGTTGGAAACCTTCACACTAGTGGGTAACTCTATAATGACTTATTTTTTTGACAACTGACTCTATAATGACTTTCACTGGGGAGATGAGGAAATTCTCTGAACTTCAGGATGACCACACTTACTACAAAGAGTGATGGAGAAAAGCCGGCAAATGAATTGACACACTGACACTAAAGATGAATGGTAAGGACCTAAAAGAAGTTTCTCAAGCGTAGATACAGTGAGGGGGAAAGACTATAATAATGAATATATGGCACCTGATGGATACAACGACAGGAAGAGACTATAATAGTGAATAGGCGTACGAGAAATGAAAATATGGAACCAGATGGAGTTTAAGAAGAAGGCAATACAAGAAATACTAAGGCCAAATTTTTGTGATAAAGGGACAGTTTGACATCAAAGTGCAGGAATAGTCTAGTTGCCAACAAAGGACAGAAACAAATGATAAATTATAAACTATATGCATACATAAATACATACCTATATAATGTTTTGCATCTTTCTTTGAGGACTGGTGAAGTTCTTCTGCTCGGATTCTGAGTTCATCACTGCAACGCCACATAGATAACTGAAAAACAATAAGATGGCATCAGTAACGCAAGGACACAAATATTGTCCTTACCAAGGAAATATACCCATAGAGACAAAATATCAGACAACTAACACTAGTTTTGCAATACCTCAAACATTAGATCTTCTATCTGGGAATAGTACAGTTTTGCAGCCATCATTCTAGCCAACAAGCATACATCCCTCGTAACTTCTGGAGTCACCCTAGGATTTCCTGTATAACACATACAGGGTTCAATCAAACATATGTAGATGGAATAACACGCGCGCGCGCGTACACACACACACACACACACACACACACACACACACACACACACAGAGAGAGAGAGAGAGAGAGAGAGAGAGAGAGAGAGAGAGAGAGAGAGAGAGAGAGAGAGAGAGAGAGAGACACACATATACATATATATATCCTATGAAAAACCTCAAAAAGAAGAAGACTAAATCTGAATTTCTGTTCATTAGGAGCCTCATAAAAGATTTACAAACTTAAAAAAATACAATTCAAATTTGATTCAAATATGAACCCCCACCCCAAAAAAAAAAAAAAAAGAGTTTACTACCTTTAGTATTAGCACCACTCTATGCGTGTTAATCATATAAATATTTTTAAAAAATAAAGGAAAAAAATAAAGATCACGGAATAAATAGAAAAATTGAGTTAGAATTTGTCATGAAATAACATACCATCACGATCCCCACCCATCCAAGAGGAGAACTGAATAAGAGGAGCATTGTAAGGGACACGTTCATTAATTCCAATATTTTTCAGAGCAGTATCAACACGTCGTAAGAATTTTGGAACACCCTTCCATATTGTTTCATGAAAATAGCTCATTCCTGCTCGCATTTCATCTTGTGGAGTGGGTTGAGTTCGTCGGATCTCATCTGTTCTAAAGGCAGCTTGAATCTACAATGAAGAAGAATAATAAGCAAAATCAATAAAAACTTTACACCAAAAGTTGGGATATAATTACATACAGAAAATTGTACAGTTTAATTTCAGTGCAATCCTTTTCCTCTCCTTTTCTCAAACATGACAGACCCTAAGGAAATAAGGAATTCATATGAGAAAGAAGTAACATTTTTGAGTTATTGTTGGAACTTGCGTTATCAACATTCTCTTTCCACCTATTCAGCTTTCTTGTAACTATTTAAACTCAACTTACATGACTTTTATTCACCTAGATTGTATTTGATCCCCAACTTGGAGTATTTAAACTTCTTGTGGATAAAATTGGTTTTCAAAGATGTTGATGCAAGTTAACTAAGAGTGTTTCTCCAATCAGTTCTCCAATCAGAAATGTTGTAAACATAAATTGCAAATGAAAACCAGAATTTTAGGCCAAACAAGTATTCCACACACACACATACAAAAAAACACACTAATAGAGATCCAATAATATGAACATATCAAATTTACAGTTTAACTCCTAAATGAAAAAAAATTGTAACAATCATATTTCTATTTCCCATTGATGTGTAAAGTTATCAATGATATGGTTTTGGTGTGTTTCGGCATGGAAACAGTCTATGGGTTCTATTTTCCCTTCGCATACTTGGCATGTCGCACTGATCAAAGAGAAAAAAAAAAGGAGAGAGACATGACAAGTAGCTCTACTAAAATCTATCATTGGCTAAAATCTATCATTGGAAAATGCATGTGGATATCTAGACAGTTCCTAAATAGAAAAGGCTTGAACTAGAGTTGACCACAAAAAGTTCCAAAGGTTCTCACTTTCACCACCAAAACTCTCTTAACTGGAGAACAGACACAGAAAATATTTACAAAATTGATCTCTCTCTCTACCATCAAGGTTATGAATTATGACATATAAATGGTCTCTGCATGAAGTAATATGAGAATGTCTGGTGAGGTTAGGGTTGAAGATTTCACATCAGAAGTAACAGTATAATTTCGCAAACCAAATTTGAAATTTGAGTCAGAATATTTACCTCTCTCTGCAGAGCCTCATCAAGCTCCTGCTTGTCATCAGGAGTGATGTCTTTTGCATTCAATTGAGCCAAACAATTCCTTATCCTGAACAGAAAAAAGAAATATTCTGTGAGCCTACAAAGAAGAGTTTTCTATTATTAAAAAACATGTTAAGCATTAGGCAAGAATATATGACATTGTAATCTTCAGCACTTGTGTCATGGTCTGCATCAGGAGAAAGTGATAAATATAAAACACGTAATTTAGCATCTGATAATCAGTTAAAGAAGAGAAATGTATAATAGTGTTAACCAATGGGTATATATCATATATCCTTTATTAATTTAAAAATTATGTCAAGGAGGTTACACTACACTAGCAAGCATCTAAAAAGAATGACATACTCAATTTGAAACTATTCTTGAAAATGCAACCCAGCCTTCTCCGAAATAACTAACCTTCCATGCTTCTGAAGGAGAGACCTGCGAACTGACTGTGTCGGATGTGCAGTTAAAACCAGATCCACAGTCTGGTTCTTAAGAGCATCAAAGACCTCTTCTGGGGTCTTACCCAGCTCCACTACAAGCCTCTTAAAGGTCTCCTCAATGTCTGACTCAGTGGTCGCAGAGTTCTCATCAGCGAAATCACCCTTTTTCAGCTTGATCCTCCTCCGGTGAGCGATCTGGACCTCCTCAGCCAAGTTGGCCAGGTTGAGCATGTGTGAGAAAGAGCTAGCAACTACAATAGAGTCACCAGGATCCAAACTTGTCAGCACATTCCCGAGCTCTTCCAGCTTTGTGGGGTCGTACTTGCCCTCATACTCTGCAGATAATTCATAGCACTCTTGAACCTAGACAACAAGAAACAGGACATTCCCAAACAATTAGAAATAGAAAGAAATAAACTCCTCTATGTATGCGGAGAATTAACAAAGCTTCAATTAGGTTACATAGTGTTTGGATCTGGTTTTGAAGTTTATCACTTCCAAAATAAATAATTTTGGGTTCGGCATAGCTAGAGAAAGGATGCTATGAATGTGCCATGACTCTAATTAAAAGCTTCTAACATTTCAACCGTTCTGAAATGCAGCAATATTATACACATTAACTCCGTAGATTACTTGTTTATGAGAAAGATGTTGTAACGAACAGTAATATTGACGATCATCATATTTATCAAAAAAAACTCAAAAAATCATCTCTCTTAAACCTAAAAATCTTGTAAATTATGAAGCAATAACGAGAGATCTACTCATGTAGTTATAAGATCAAATTGAATTACATAAAAAAAAAACACCCATTTCTCGGATTAAGAAAATTCAGAATCTCATTGCTACATAAAAAAAAAAAACAAATTTTTAAATTTTGCAATTAAGGGACATGGATGGATCCGCATCAAATTGTTCAAATTATCAGAATAATTTGAATCGAAAAAACCCCCAAAATTTCACTAAACTACAACATGAACAAGAGAATTACCGTCTCTCTCAAATCTTCACCGTGCAGCTCTTGAAGGATATCGAGGAACCGATCCAAGAGGATCGCATCGTACTCGACGAGCTTGTCGTCCTCCGAAACCTTGCGAGGCGCCAAAAGCCTGAGCTGGGCGTCTATAGACGCGTGCTTCTCCAACGAAGTCTTCGACATCGCTCACTCGGTAACACTCTCGCCCTCGCTCTCTAAAAACCCTAGCTTTTCAGTCTTTTTCCCAAGTTTCTCCCTTTCGATCTGAAGAACCGAAGAAAGAGAGAATGTGAGGCATAGGGATGTGAGGAGACTCTGAGGGCCATTTATAGAAAAACGAAACCGACTGTGATCAACCTCCCCCTTTCTCGCTGAAAACAAACGAAGACTCTTTTGTTTCTCTCCCCTTGTTCGCAAAGAAGGGAAGACTTGGATTCGAATGGGAATATACCCTCCAGATTCTTTTGCGATTTGGTCTCCTTTTAAAGCCATTCTAGTTTTCCAAATTTTGAAGTACTGAAATAAATTTGAGGTGAAAAAAATAAGAGAGACCTACGTGTAAGACCTAAGGGTGAGCATCGGTCGGTTCGGTTCGATTTTTGCTAATTTTTGCAAAACCGAACCGAACCGATTAGACTTAGTAACTGAACCGAACCGAACCGACTAAGTTCGGTTCGGTTTTTCAGTTTTTTCGGTTAGGCCAATATTTTTCCATCATTTCTTACATTTTTTAATCACCATTATATTATCATCGTTTAATATTCTAATCTCAAATATTTAATACCCAAATTAAAAATAAGAAAAAGACCCTAACCTTAATGTGAATTAAAAATTTCATATTCTAAAACTTTTACGCTATATTTAGGCTTTTATATCAAAACTGACATAATTATTACTAACTTTTAATGGCAAGAATGAAAAAAAGAACTATATTAATATAAATATTATTCTTAATTGTGATTGTATACTTAACATAACTTTCACATATTCAACATAAAAAAGATGGTATTGCTAGAAGTAATGAGATAAGTTTTCACCAGTTTTTATTATGAACTATATGATTCACTAAATTGAAATTGGGTGGGGTGATATATAGAGTAAGAGATTCGGTTCGGTTCGGTCGAGTTCGGTTTTTGAAACACAAAACCGAAATCGAACCGAACTAGAGCGGTTTGGTTCGGTTCGGATTCGGGTTTCGATTTTGGTCGGTTATTTCGGTTATAACCGAACTCTGCTCACTCCTAGTAAGACCCCCACCACAACAAGAGAAAGGAAAGAATTTACTTATTTGATTTCCTCTCTAATATCTATTTTTTTCCAGAGTTAGTTCATTGAAATCAGAACGTAAATCTAGTTGGATAAAGTATAGAAAACTCATGTGAATGGTTAGACTTGAGAGTTTGAAAAAAATATTTCCTTACCCATTTGGCTCTCATGCATTGCACCAATTGAGATAGAGAAAATAGACTATGAAGAAAAATGATAGCGAAAGAAGTATTACTTTAAAGTTCTTTTAACAAGTTATCATGATCTATCTCACTCTGCAATTGATTCTCTTGTGTTTTTCAGTTTATAATAGTATAAAAAGAGTTTAAGCTAGTATGTAATATCACAGACGCCGATCTAAACAAAAGTAGAGAACTATCTGTCAAATTTAATAAACAAGAGATTTTGCTGAAACATTTAAAGAATAAAAATAGATCTTTGTGATTATTCCATTTATTTTATGCAAATATATACTTTGTTAACCAAAGAAAAAAAGAAATTGTTTAGATGTGTCACGTTCTAGTTTGATATTATATTGTCTTCCCATTTTATTCCTTTAAAAAGAAAAAAAAATAAAATAAAATATTTTAAGAATTACATGTGATTATCCATCATCAAAGAATTTTCCAACAAAATGGAATCGAATACAAAGCATCAATAGAAATTGGAAGAGCTACAAAAGGAACTAGACGCAAGATTTAAATCATCAATCAACTTGATAGAAACTCTTACCAGTTGAGGAATAAAAATCCTAAATATGACAACTTTAATCATAAAGCATTTCAAGTCCATCAAACTACATTCACCCCCCCCAATGCCAAGTGGTTTGTGGAACGATAATCTTGAAACAATTTTCCACTTTACAATTTGTTCTTCTTCACCCTATTGGAAAAATTTCTTTTTGCACTTGTTTTTTAGCCACATGAATGAGTGAATATGTTCAAGTTTTGGTTCATTTCTTATCAATTACTAAATATATTGTTTTATTTTAATGCATCGATTATTTGGACTAAATATATTGTTTTATTTTAATGCATCGATTATTTGGAAAAAACTTGAACTCCATCGCACTAGTCGGGCTAAATTTTAATTATAATCATGCTATTTCAACTACACTTTCATAGTATACAAAGGAACTCAAAAAGAGTGACACATGCGATTCTATATGATCTTATATCATCATCTTGAATCTTTTACAATCCAAATAAAAACATTTCAGTGTGTTTTTCTATGAGGTATCTAGCCATACACGATCATAGCACGATTCTAAAGGTCAACTTGCAATATGATAAGCGAGGAGAGTGTTATGTTTTACCTGCTTCTATTTTTTGAGTGTTTTTATTAAAAACTTATTAATAAAACGTAAGAGTTTCTGACCCATCGTTTACTCTCACAGTAAAAAGAAAAGAAAAGAAAGAAATGATCGGGCAGTTGCACCCTAGCTAAATCTACAACATAGAAAACATGGATCCATTTCACTAAACCCATGTCATAGTTTTCAATAATAATTAAATTAACTTTATTAATTAATTATTATATCCATTACATAGTTTTCTGCCTAAATGTGTGATCCAATGCTGATTATAAAATTGAAGGGGCCTCATCAATCAGGCTGGTGGTCCACATGGAGCATGACATTGTTTACTTGAAGTCTTGAATCACCCTCCACCCACATGAGAGAGTGCGTAATGCATATATTTTTTTTTAATAGATGATGAAGAAAGAGAGTTCTTTGATTTATTTATTTATTAGAGTTTAGAACTCAAACGAGCGTGGGAACTGACGTTTTTTTTTTTTTTTTTTTTTTGGGGAGAAACAATTGGTATGTGGTGGTCATAAGTGACAAGAGCTTAATAATTAAAGTAATATCAATATATATATTTTTTTGTTAGAAAACAAATAAAAAAAAAAATACTGAATGATGTTAAAGCTTTGGACTAAAAGACTTTGAAATTTTCGAACTGCTCATGAATTGTAAGAAGGGAATCCATGCTCTTATTTTTCAGCTAATAATGTCGACACGTTGCGTTGTGACATTGGGTCGTTTGAGGGCTGATTCGTGTTGTCCATTAAAAACAATAAAGACTAAATTATAGTAAATATCCATGTATTATTAAGTTGCAAACAAATTTTTTTTTAGGAATGATTATTTAAGCTTTAGACTTTGTACTATATAATGGGTTTGAGTAAATTTATCTGGTGATGCAAATATTGTTCATAATTCTCTTTAATCATTAGAATTTTTCTTTCTTTCTCAAGTTTGTATTTTATTCTCACATATATGTTCTCTTCTCAGGTGGAGTAAGTGGTACGTTTTATTGTAATACTCTCTGGTGAAAAGGAATTATATTGTAATACTCTTTAATGAAAGGAATGAGTAGCCCTAGTAGTTTTAATTGAAAAATGAGAAGGGTTCAAACTAAAATGAGTGCCCATGTAGCATTGGTTTTCATAATTCACCAGCTTGAGATATAAAACAAAACTATTTTCTTAATTATCTAACAACTTTCACTGTTTATAACAAATATATGAATATGAGTGCATAAGTCAACTCTCTCATACATATGGAGCATGGCTAGAGATCAGCACTGATGAAATAGTTATCAATTGGGGAGGCGTCGGCTATCACAAATAGTATAAAAGTGATTGCTTATCACAAGAGTAATAATTGTAATAATTGTAAGCTAAAACAATTTATTTTCTTTGATTTCTTGGTTTGATAAATAATCAAAAACTTACCTGTTTCTGTCAGGATATTCTCTTAGGAGAGAAGCAGATTCGTGCTACCTAATTTGGAGAGATTTTCAATGCAAAAATTGTATTATATAATGACATAATTTTCATACAAGCCTGAAGAATTTGGAAACCATAGAGACTGGATGATTGATTTATGTGGAGTCTCTCAGTCCAATTAAATGATCAATTTTTTATCTTATTTTTTTTTTTTAATTGACCAGTAATGTAGACAGCACAACACACATTGCAGAACAGTTGAGCAAGCATGATTTTGTGCTGTCCACACTCATACACTGTGGTTTAAAAATTTAATTTGCTTAATTTGATTCATATAATCTTATATAAATTATTTTTGGGAGCGAAAATTATGTAACTTAAACTAAGTGAATTAAAGTATAACAATATAACAGGTTAAATATTAGGTTCAGATCTCTAAGAGTCATGTACGAGATCTAATAAATAATCATATTTATTTTTAAAACAATATTTTACTCAATAGTATATGTTAGAATTCATATATCATAGCAAATGATCAATTTTATTTGTGTATGGATCTAAATAGTATATATGATGAATCTTAATGGAAAAGATTTAGATAACATACATCTTCAAAGGGTGATGAACTGTTTCCAGATCAAGAACGCCGCTGTAGAGAAAGAGATGGAGAGCCTTCCCTCCGCTTAACTTAGTCTCCTATGGGTGGAGATCAATATATGGCTGCTGAGAATTCCTTTCTCTATATATAACTTTTTGATTAGTCGCATTCTCATAATGTCTTTAACTCTAATAAGTGTTGGAATTGAAGAATATAAGTATGAATCTTCGAGTTGAATTATGGTGAGATCCGTTGATCGAATCAATTGGATTATGGTTGGAGTGTGTTCTCCTTCCATTGGGGATGAACGTGGTATATTCACATGTTCAATTCCGACTTCGAATGAATGAGATATTCAAGTCTAAAGATTGCCTAATTCAAAGTCAAAACGGGACTAAAGGTAGCTAAAGGCATTTAGTCCCACATTGGCCGTGGGATGGAAGTTTGTGGTGTATAAATAGAGAAAATTGAGAACAAAGGGCGTGCCCTTTGGGTACTTAGAGTTTTCGCGCGCGATTGGGAGGGATCTATGCCCACCCGCACGTGTGTGCATGCGCGCACGCCGGTGCCGGTGCCGGGCTCTGGTTCAGGTTCGGGTTCCCTACCCGGCCGGATTCTTTTTGAATCCGGTCTCGTGGGTATGGGTTGCTCCACTACCCGAACCAGACCCGATCCGCTCCGCTACCCAAACCGCTCACTCGCCAACGGATGTCTGCGGTTGGACCGTTGTGCAGTTGGGCGGTTGGCAGTTGGACCGAACGGTTGCGACGGTTCTGTCCGAACCGTCGCAACTATTGAATCTGGCGGATGATAAAGCCCCTCCTGGAGCACTATAAATAGCGCTCCGATTTGCCTTTCTCAGACACACCAACAAAAAAAGTTCTCTCTCTCTCTCTCTCTAAGTTCTGATCTGAAGTGAAATTCGGAGTTCTGAACTGGGCTTCCAGCGTGAAGTAGGAAAGCGACTTCCAAAGAAGATTCTGTGAAATTTGTTCTGAAAGAGGAATCAGAAAATTCAACAGATTCTGTTATAGAATTGTTGTCTGAATCTGGTACTTCTGAAGAAGAATATTCTTCAACCTTCCTTCGTCCTCAACAGTGGGTGCTCCTCTAAAGTAAAGGCAAATATTCATCCGAAATTTGTCCTTGTACCGCTGCTTCAACGATCCTGTGAAGGTACTGGTTGACTACGGTTCGACCGTACGATGATTTGATAGTGCTATCCAAATACCGTGAAGGAGTGTTGTATCTTGGGAGACCAGCGTCCATTATCCCGTTAGCACCAGTGCGGGGGACGTAATTGTCTTAAGGAGATTCGCTCTAAGCGTACCTCACTCCAAATACTGTATAAATGAATTAAGTCCTTTATACAGGGAATATACTTTACAGTATATCGAGACTGATTTAGATTCAGTCTAATTGGTGTTTAACCAAGGAAGGAAATTGAAAGGTGTTTCTTAAATTAAGGAACGTTCTATTGAACGGAAAACCTCCCACCTGATATTTGCCGACCTGGCCAATTAGATTGTTGATATTTCAGTGATCTTGATTAGTTGTCAGATTGATTCCTGTTAAGCAGAACTCAAACAATCTTAAGACAATTATTATTATTGTTTCTTACTTCTGTTCTGCTTGAACTTGCAGAAAATGTCTGAGACAAATCAAGATAGCTCAAGCAAGGCACCAAACATGCAGCTCCAAACTTTGATGCCTACTCCACTTCCTAACCCGAAGCCGGAGAAGCCAGGAAAATTTGATGGCACAGAATTCAAGAGGTGGCAACAGAAGATGCTCTTCTACTTGACCACTCTTCATCTGGCCAAATTCCTGCAGGAGGATCCACCAGAAACCGGAACTGATCGGGACTCAGTCCTTGCAGTCGATGCTTGGACACAAGGTGACTTCCTTTGCCGAAATTATGTTTTAAATGGACTGGATGACTCTCTTTACAATGTCTACAGTCCTATCACTACGGCAAAGAAGTTATGGGCCAGTCTTGACAAGAAATACAAGACTGAGGATGCTGGTACCAAGAAGTTCGTCGTAGGACGATTTCTGGAGTACAAAATGGTGGATACCAAGACTGTAATCAGTCAGGTGCAAGAGTTCCAACTTATCTTGCACGAAATAGAAGCCGAAGGTATGATTCTTCCTGAAACTTTTCAGGTTGCAACTATCTTGGAAAAACTCCCACCTGCGTGGAGAGACTTCAAGAACTACCTGAAGCACAAGAGA
Source organism: Agave tequilana (assembly GCA_038442645.1). Taxonomy (NCBI): domain Eukaryota; kingdom Viridiplantae; phylum Streptophyta; class Magnoliopsida; order Asparagales; family Asparagaceae; genus Agave; species Agave tequilana. Next base: position 89,276 of record JAVJIF010014487.1, on the reverse strand, counting down.
AAGGAGCTAAAGTTGGAAGATCTCATTGTGAGGCTTCGTATAGAGGAGGACAACCGCAAGTCCGAGAAAAGGAGCAGCAAGAACTCCTACGAAGCAAAAGCAAATGTGATCGAGGACTCAAAGGGGAAAGCGTCACTTCCAAAGGCCTAAAGCGGAAGAAGATTTCCTAGGGGTACAAAGGCAAGGCCCAAGACGGCAAAAGCAAGCGCTTCAAAGGAACCTGCTACATCTGAAACAAAGAAGGGCACAAGGCAAATGAATGTCGCAGCCGTCTCAAAAAGAGCAAGAAGAGCCATCCACAGGCGAACTTGACCAACTATGAATCACCAAGCCTTTCTGCTGTAGTGTCAGAAGTAAATCTAACAACCAATAACAAGGATTGGTGGGTAGACACTGGGGCTACCCGGCACATCTGCTTGGAGAAATTGTTATTCTCAGAATATCAAAGACTAGAGAAAGATGAGCAACTATTCATGTGTAATGCAGCTTCCTCAAAGGTTGAAGTAAAGGGCAAGGTCATCCTGAAGTGGACATCGGGGAAAGAGCTTACTCTTAACGATGTGCTTCATGTTCTAGACATCCGCGAGAATTTGATCTCCGGATCAATACTTAGTAAGAAAGGATTTAGAATAGTATTTGAATCTGATAAATTTGTACTTACTAAGGGAGGGATGTATGTGGGAAAGGGTTATCTTGTTGATGGACTTTTTAAAGCCAATATTGCAGTGTAGATAAAAAGTCTGTGTATTTGTACCCAAAGCTTATAAATAAAGGAAAATCTTCTATTTATATGCTTGAGTCTCCTAATTTGTTGCATGCTAGATTAGGGCATGTAAATTACAAGTCATTAAAGAACTTGTCTAATCTGGGATATATTCCTAAACTCAACTTGGAAGAAATTCGCAAGTGTGAGATTTGTGTTGAGGCCAAGTTAGCGAAAAATTCATTTCACTCAATTGATCGAAATACAGAACCTTTAGGGTTAATTCATAGCGATCTGTGTGACTTGAAGTTTATGCCAACTAGAGGCGGTAAAAAGTATTTCATTACTTTTATTGATGACTGTACAAGATACTGTTATGTGTATCTTTTAAACAGTAAGGATGAGGCAATAAATATGTTTATAACATATAAAGCCGAAGTTGAGAGTCAACTCAACAAGAAAATCAAGATTCTAAAATCCGATAGAGGCGGAGAATATGAATCAAATGATTTTAGTGAGTTATGTGCTAATTTTGGTATAATCCATCAAACAACAGCACCATATACTCCTCAGCAAAATGGAATTGCTGAACGGAAGAATAGAACTTTGAAGGAGATGGTTAATTCCATGCTCGTAAGTTCTGGAGCTCCGCAGAACTTGTGGGGGGAAGCTCTATTAACTGCAAATTATATTCTAAATAGAGTACCCCACAAGAAACTTGGTCTTATACCATTCGAGTTATGGCATGGAAGGACACCTTCCTACCATTACCTCAAAATGTGGGGGTGCCTTGCAAAGGTGCTAGCACCATTACCTAAAAAGACTAAGTTGGGAGCAAAAACTATGGACTGTATATTCATAGGCTATGCCTTGAATAGTAGTGCCTACAGATTTCTGGTTCATAAATCAGAAATACCAGATATTCATGTAAACATGATTATCGAATCGAGAGATGCTGTGTTCTTTGAAGATATCTTTCCATACAAACGGGAAGCAGATAAGACTTCTGGGAAAAGAACACACGAGATGGCGTTCAGGGACGAAAGTTTCGAGGAACCGACTGTTAATGCTGAAACTAAACCAAGAAGAAGTCAGAGATCTAAAATCTCAAAATCTTTTGGTCCAGATTTCATAGCATATGCTATTGAGAGCGAGCCTCAAACATTTAAAGAGGTTATGTCAACCCCAGAAGCACAAATGTGGAAAGAAGCTATAAATAGCGAAATAGAATCCATACTAAGTAATCATACTTGGGAATTGGTAAACTTGCCTCCTGAAAGTAAACCAATTGGGTGTAAGTGGATTTTCAAACGAAAATTAAAACCCGATGGATCTATCGATAAGTACAAGGCTAGATTAGTAGCCAAGGGTTATCGACAAAAAGAAGGACTTGACTACTTCGATACTTATTCACCAGTAACAAGAATAACGTCCATTCGGTTGTTAATTGTAATTGCAGTATTGCACAACTTAGATATCCATCAAATGAATGTCAAGACTGCATTCTTAAATGGTGAATTAAATGAAGAGATATATATGGAGCAACCTGAAGGATTTAAAGTCAAGGGCCAAGAACACAAGGTGTGTAAATTGGTAAAATCCTTATACGGTTTAAAGCAGGCTCCAAAACAAAGGCATGAGAAATTTGATAGTGTCATGATCAAAGATGGATTCACTATCAATGAATGCGATAAGTGTGTGTACACTAAAACAGTTGGAAATGGATGTATCATTGTTTGTCTTTATGTAGACGACATGTTGATACTTGAGACTAATATTGAGATTATTAAGTCCACTAAACGAATGTTATCCAACAGTTTTGATATGAAGGATATGGGGGTTACTGATGTAATTTTAGGAATTAAAATCACCAGAACACCAGATGGAATCAGTCTATCTCAATCTCACTATGTGGATAAGATGATAGAAATGAAAAACACCTAGAGGGGGGGTGAATAGGTGTAAGTGCTAATCTAGGAACTAAATGCGCTAAATGCGGAAGCTAATGCAAATTTTGCACAAACTTAATACAACACAACAAGTGTAACCGAATTCCCCGTGAAGGGCTCGGACTAACTCCTCTTGATTCCCTTGAATGGGTTGAGGTGCTATGTGAAGCTCTTGTTGGTTAAGTATAAGTTAGGCACACACACAAGCAAGCCAAGCAAATAAGGATGAATAGCAATATGAATATATGCAAGGCACAATGCAAGCAAATAGATATGATATGACAATATGAGTTATGCTCAACACAAGCAAATATGATATGAATGATGAATGATGCTTTGCACAATATAAAGAGAGAGAGAGTTGAGAGACAAGTGGATCAAACGCAAAGGCCAAGATATGTTTCGAGGTTCGAGCACCTTGCTCTACATCCCCGCCTACACCACCGTGTAGGATTTCCAATCCACTATAACGTCCACTGAGGACTCCCACCGAGGGAACCTTCACCGAGAAGGATTTTTTACAACTCTAGGAGTACCAAACTCCTCTCTCAAACAACCACCTCACAACCGAGGGGTAGGCCCGTAGCCAATACAACCACAACACCTCTACCGAAGAGGGTTTACAAACCAACTCTACCTCTCACTAGAGGGAGCAAACCAATCACCCGATCACCTGTACCTAAGAGGGATACACAAATAAAGGAGGGTTTACAACTTAGAGGCTCAACAACCTCAAACAATCTCTTTCTCTCTTTTTCCACAAAACAAGGATCCTAATAGATTAGGATAGTATGATAGCTCAAGTGTGGAAAACTAGGGTTTGGAAAACAAGCAACAAAGAAAAACACTTGGGAAAATTCTTGTAAAAGATATAGAATGAAAACCAAGACAAATCTCCCAAAATACTCTTTTCTTTGATTTTTCCAAAAATCTAAAACAAATAAGATGAATTCTTTTTGGCCCAAAAACACTTTTGAAATCTTTTAAAACACTTCAGAAAACTGAGAATTTTTGCTCTTTAAAATCTTAGCTAAAACCTCAAACAAATGGGGTATTTATAGCCCCATCAGAAAACTAGCCGTTAGGCTGATGTGGCAGCCTGACAGGCTGACGGTCGACCGGCCCGGTCGACCGCCAACGGTCTAAAATGTGACCGTTGGGCAACCACGGTCGACCGGCCCAGTCGACCCAAACAAACAGAGAGCACTGCTCTCAGACCGATCGACCGTCCGGGTCGACCGTCCCAGAGCTGCCAAACATGCACAGATCTGTGCACGTCGGTCGACCGGCCCGGTCGACCGACTTCAGCCAAGTCGACTAGGTTAGTTGACTTAGTCGACTGATTGAAGCCTGGAACAGAAATCTGGGTCAGAAAAATAGTTTAAAAATATTTTGAAAAATCTTTTAAGTCTTCTAAAAAATCCACAAAACTTGTTTTAACATTTTATATTGAAACACAAACGTGTGATAAAAATTTCAAGACATATATCAATCATATCAATTCATTTTTGAGTCTTGCAAATTTTATCAAAACAAAACTTGTATTTTTATCAAACTTGATTTTTCAACACATGAATAGGATAGTCAAAATAAGTTTGTTTAAGAAGTTTAAGCATGCATGTATAAATAGAAACCATCTACTATACATATAAACAAACTAAACTTGTTTGATCAATCTATTCATGAAAACACATATCGGTTAAACTAAAAACCGAAAAACCAATATCCAAACATAAAACATGTGTGTGTTGTGCACTTGAGCATATCAACTATACTAAGCTTTACAAATGGATCTAAAACACACTATCTAAACTATGGATACCTAAGTCTTCTTGATGATCTTCATCTTCAAGTTGACTTGCTCCAAAACTCCATCCATGGGCTAGGCAAGATATGATCTTGAAGCTTTGGCCCTGGAATCACCATGAAAAGCTTCTAAACTCCTTGTTGAAGCTAATCACCAACTAATATCTTGGTTAATGATCTGAAACTTAAACAACACAAGATTATTAGTAAACATAACTACATGAGTTAATCATCATCAAAACTAGGGTGGAAGGCCTTTGGGCCAACAATCTCCCCCTTTTTGATGATGACAAAACTCATGGAGTTATATATGCATGGATTAAAGTTAAGCTTCAAAGAAGCTCCCCTTAACTCATGCATAAACAAATAAACAAAAGATATGCAATGAATGTACATAAACATGTATGCATCAACATGCATAAAACACATAAACATATTCTAGAAGCTCTAGTTACCAATTAAATTAATAAAACATTAACAAAAACACTAGATGCTCTAGATACCAATAAAACTTAATATATGCAAAAACATAAGTATGCATATATAAAACTCAAAACTCAAAAGATATGCAATGAATGTACATAAACATGTATGCATCAACATGCATAAAACACATAAACATGTTCTAGAAGCTCTAGTTACCAATTAAATTAATAAAACATTAACAAAAACACTAGATGCTCTAGATACCAATAAAACTTAATATATGCAAAAACATAAGTATGCATATATAAAACTCAAAACTCAAAATCTTTCTCCCCCTTTTTGTCAATCATCAACAAAGGGGTAAACAATCAAAACAATAAAATGAGGGGTAAAAATCTTTCTCCCCCTTTTTGTCAATCAAAACAATACAAACAATGTTCTCCCCCTTTTTGTCTAAAACAAAAACAAGATCAATAAGGGGTGACTATAATCAACATGATATCAATAGAAAATATGTCAATAAAGCATCTTGATACCAATCGAAAATAAACAAAGATCAATAAATGTTATATGCTATATACATTCATGAAGAGGAAGACGCTAAGTTAGCTTCCCTACACATATGCATTACATGAAGGAGGGATGTTAAGCCCTAATTCACATAACACATATTATGTAATGCATAAGAGGAGATGTGAAGCTCCCCTACACACGTGTACCACATAAAGAAGAGATGTTAAGCTCCTCAATATAAGATACACTCAACATGAATCTATATGTGGAAGAGATGTTAAGCTCTCCTTGCATATAGTCAATACAAATCAAAACTTTTGTAATTTTTTTTTAAACAAATTTTTTTTTAGATACCAATTTAAAACACAAGACATCTTGATATCAAAAGATAGTATTTTTCTTTAAGTCATATAAACAATTGAAATGACTATTTTCTATCATAAAGTAAGGGAGTGGAAAACTAAATACCAATTGAAATATGAAAATCGAATTTTCTCTCCCTTTATGAAATACCAACAAAAACTATGCATAGGCTTGTAATAAGATACCAATTGAAAACTAAATCAATTGAAATAAAGTTGAAGCTCAAGCTCTAGCATAAACAAAATTTGTGCTTAAGATATAGAAATATAATAGCACAAATAAAACAAGTATATGTGTATGAAATAGAATGAGTACCAATCACTAATAGATGATACCAATTGAAAATATACATACACAATAAACAATTATGAGTATACAAAAAGATCAAAATGATACCAATTGAAAGAGTTCAATGATACCAATTGACATAACAATAAAAGCATGGTATAACTCATATTACAAATCCTCCCATCTCATGCACAGGTTTAAAGAGATTTTCAATATAAACATACAAGGCATGGACTCCCATCCAACCTCCCGTAAAGGGTAGGGGTTTTCAAAAATAGATTTGAAAAATAAGCTTTGTTTGAAAAACTCTACCAAAATGAAGAATACCGTAGCTAGTTAAATGGAAAAACTTTTAAACTAGTACGAAATCCTTCAAGCAAGGAATAAACTAAAAATAATTTTCATAAAACACATGTAAATCACATATCACTTAAACACACTCAATATTCAATAAAGTCCATACCTACTCATGAAAAACATACTCATGAGAAATATTTAAAAAAATGGTGAGTGTACAAGTAATGTGTGACATGGTATTATGAAATATTCAATTAAGCTCAAAATTCCTTGAAACAAGAAAACATGAAAATCATTAAAACTTATTTAATCTTCAAGGTATATGTATGTCTAATACAAACTAAAGTATACATACATATCCAAAACACAACAAGTCCACAAAGTATATGCATTAAGGCACGTGACTCAAAGGGATAAACATGTATATCTAATAGTTTGGACAAGATAGACGTATACATGAAGTTAAACAATTAAAACACAAAAACAAGAAAAACTAAATCTTCACCAAAACAAATTTCATTTCATGGTATATGTATGAATTGTCAACACAATAAGTATACATACATATCCCTAAACACAATTGAGTCCATATATAGATTTGCATGAAAGGCAAATGACTCAAGGGGTATACATGTATATCTTAGAGTTTGGCAATAATACACATATACATGAAGTGAAAACTCACAATCATAAAACAAATCCAAAAATAGGAATACAAGTTTAAAATGTATGAATCATCAAAACTAGACTATACTAGCACATCTAATTGGTTCAGATAAGCATTCAAGCCAAACATATATAGATTTATTTGTGGCCCACTATATGTACAAGTATAAGTCCTAGTCTTAATGAAAACTAACATCTAAACAAGTAATCTTAACATGAAGTATTAAAACAAAAATAAAAATCATCATGATAAAACTAAAACATGATCACTATGTAAATTCACATGTATTAGATTCATGATGTACATTATAGCTTAAACAAAAGTGAGAACACTAAGTATGGGTGCATATAAACATGTGTGTCTCAAATACTATACATGTATGTCAAGGATCTAATAATCATGGTATTTACATACTAATCCATAGACAATGAAACATGCTATAAAACATCAAAACATGCTATGAATTTTAATTATGAAAGCATGTAAATAATAAATACGAGTAAAGGATTGTTACCAAAACCGAAGAAGCAACTCTCCTTTGTCTCCGAAACAAGGTGGTCCTCCCACCAAAACTTCCCTTGAAAGTGATGCATCCATATGATTTCCTTTAAGCTTGGAACGCATCCACTCCAAGGTGTCATCACTCTCACGTCATGTGAGAGCCCACACCTACATCAAAAATAATAGGAGGGGTGGTCTTTGGTACCCATATCTTATTGGGTCCATGGGGGTTAGTCTCATTTCTAACCCAAACAAATTTCTTTGCTAAATTAGGAGTATGTAATCTATCATAGCAAAATTTAGCAAGGTAGCTCTTACGTCCACAATGTGTACAAGTGTACACATGAGCATACGTGTGATGGTGTTCGTGAGGAGCATGTGTATGCAGTGGAGGGTGTGCATGCATAAAGGATGGAACTTGTTTCTTTCGAACCAAGGATTCCAAACGTGAGTGGTTCATGGCAATTGGCTCATAGTGGAGCCCAAACAATCAACCTTCTTCTTAAGCATGGATATATCATTATCAATCAAAGAAGAAGTGTGGCATGCAATAGGTGAAGTGTGTGATACTACCCTAGCATGGCAAACATGTGCATCCATATTATTTTGCAAAACAATATTCTTATCTAAACAAACATTCAACTCATTTGAAATAGAAATAATTTTATTTTTCAAAGCAACATTCTCCTTTAAAACAAAATCAACTTTTGAAGACAAATTTTCATTTTCTTCAAAAGAACATGGCAATCATTTTAGATTTTAAAAATTCATTTTCTTTAAGTGTAAGATCAAGTTGAGATTTTAATGAATCCCTCTCATTAGCAATCTCTCTTTCTCTTGCAAAACAACATCAAGTCTAGCAATCAAATTTTTTTTTCATTATTAATGCCTAGACTCTTCTTTTTCAACAAATTATATTTATCTATTAATTTTTCACAAACAATAGAAAGTTCTTCATTTAAAGCATGGGGATCTACAATATCATCACATAAAGAACTAGCATCATTAGCATCTAATAGAGATTCCGATTGTACCTCAAGGGAGTCATTCCCTTGGACCATATAGCATTGTGAGTCGGATTCTCCACTAGACTCCTCCGGTTGGATTTGCAATTGAAGCTCGGAGGTGGTGGTGGTTGTCAACATGTTCCACACTGCAAATGCAGAAAACAAAGTTAGAAGCAAGCATAAGATATTCTTTAGGTAATGTGCTTCTAATGGCCTCAAGGGCTTGCGCATTGGCCCCTATATGATTGCGATCTCCAAGATAGCATTTCTTGGTGGCCGCAAGAAAGACATGCAAACCTAGTGTCTTTAGGTACATGGACATCCTATACTTCCAAACAACAATGTTGGAAAGGTTAAAGCTAGGTGGGGTCATGAAGTCCATGGTAAACTATATGAGTGTGCAAACAAGCAAATGTAAACAATAGATTAGCAAACAATGGATCTCACTCCTATGATGTTAAGCCTAATATCAGGAGCACTAGCTCTGATACCAATTGAAAAACACCTAGAGGGGGGGTGAATAGGTGTAAGTGCTAATCTAGGAACTAAATGCGCTAAATGCGGAAGCTAATGCAAATCTTGCACAAACTTAATACAAACACAACAAGTGTAGCCGAATTCCCCGTGAAGGGCTCTGGACTAACTCCTCTTGATTCCCCTTGAATGGGTTGAGGTGCTATGTGAGGCTCTTGTTGGTTAAGTATAAGTTAGGCACACACACAAGCAAGCCAAGCAAATAAGGATGAATAGCAATATGAATATATGCAAGGCACAATGCAAGCAAATAGATATGATATGACAATATGAGTTATGCTCAACACAAGCAAATATGATATGAATGATGAATGATGCTTTGCACGGTCTAAAATGTGACGTTGGGCAACCACGGTCGACCGGCCCGGTCGACCCAAACAAACAGAGAGCACTGCTCTCAGACCGGTCGACCGTCCGGGTCGACCGTCCCAGAGCTGCCAAACGTGCACAGATCTGTGCACGTCGGTCGACCGGCCCGGTCGACCGACTTCAGCCAAGTAGTCGACTAGGTCAGTTGACTTAGTCGACTGATTGAAGCCTGGAACAGAAATCTGGGTCAGAAAAATAGTTTAAAAATATTTTGAAAAATCTTTTAAGTCTTCTAAAAAATTCACAAAACTTGTTTTAACATTTTATATTGAAACACAAACATGTGATAAAAATTTTAAAACATATATCAATCATATCAATTCATTTTTGAGTCTTGCAAATTTTATCAAAAACAAAACTTGTATTTTTATCAAACTTGATTTTTCAACACATGAATAGGATAGTCAAAATAAGTTTGTTTAAGAAGTTTAAGCATGCATGTATAAATAGGAACCATCTACTATACATATAAACAAATTAAACTTATTTTGATCAATCTATTCATGAAAACACATATCGGTTAAACTAAAAACCGAAAAAACCAATATCCAAACATAAAACATGTGTGTGTTGTGCACTTGAGCATATCAACTATACTAAGCTTTACAAATGGATCTAAAACACACTATCTAAACTATGGATACCTAAGTCTTCTTGATGATCTTCATCTTCAAGTTGACTTGCTCCAAAACTCCATCCATGGGCTAGGCAAGGTATGATCTTGAAGGTTTGGCCCTGGAATCACCATGAAAAGCTTCTAAACTCCTTGTTGAAGCTAATCACCAACTAATATCTTGGTTAATGATCTGAAACTTAAACAACACAAGATTATTAGTAAACATAACTACATGAGTTAATCATCATCAAAACTAGGGTGGAAAGCCTTTGGGCCAACAAGAAAGATTCAAGGATCATGAGATAAAGGAGAATACAAATCTGTTTCTCCCACACGTCCACCTTGTTGGCCCAAGGTTACAATCACCCATGTTTAGTGTGTTTTGATAATTACAAAAACATATTAGTTATTTGTACTAATATTGCTTATTGTTTAAGTGCGTTTCAGGTTTCTAACTCTACTAAAAGGTTTACACCCTAAAAGAAAGTGTTTTGGACTCAAGACAACTCAAAGTGGGCTCAAGACTCAAGTGTTGAAAATCATATAGTGAAAAGCCCTTCTTGAAGAACTTGAAATCTTTAGAACCAATGTAAGAATTAGAATGTTAAAGTTTGAGTTTTGGATATTGGCTCTAGGATACACACACACACAAATTTGGTTTTGTTAAAATGTATATTTTGTATTTAAAGTTTTCATGTTTTAAATTAGGTTTCATGCCTTAAAAATATATTTACATGACTCTATATTTTACAAAAATAAATACCATGTTTGGATCTTATTTATATACCCCTACTAGCATATTACTTAAGTTTCCTTAAAGTCAAAAATTATTTTGCAAAATTTTTCAAGTCAAAAATACTCTGTTTTTCCTGTTTCAGGCTGACCGGCGACCGGCCCGGTCGACCGGCCACTGTGCATGGGCGTGCACGTCTGTGCACGTCCTACGGTCGACCGGGCGGTCGACCGTCTGAGAGCAGGAGTGCTCTCGGGTTTTCTGGGTCGACCGTCCGGTCGACCGTTAGAGGAAGACTGAGAGCAGGTTTGTTCTCGGGTCTTCTGGGTCGACCGGCCGGTCGACCGCCAGAAGACCCGAGCCAACGGCTCTTTGACCAGCTGAGCTGGCGGTCGACCGGCCCGGTCGACCACCAAGCCTGCTGCTGCCCAACGACTCTTTCCTCTTTTGTGCAATTCTGAAATCTGTTTTTTGTTCTGTTTTTTTGCAGACTTTTACAGGGCTTTTCAGTTCTTTTTCAGAGCAAATAAGCACTAAATAAATTGTTTTAAACCTAATTTTCTCCCTATAAATAGAGGAGATGACTCTCTTACTAAACACCAAGAAAAATCCTCTAGTTTTCAAAGTTTTCAAAAGAGAAAAAAAAGTGTTTAAGCTCTCCATTTCCAATTCTTTCTTGAGCTATTTTTCAGTTGTGTTCCCTTGCAAAATCATCTCTACAACTGAGTTTTTCTCACTACACTTCATAGAGCCAAAAATCCCTTACTCATTCTATAGTGAAGTTGTAAAAAGAGTGAGAGTGTTGTAAAAGAGTTTGGTAATCTTATTGTGATCACTATTGTTCTTGTTCCTCTTCTTGTTCTTGTGGAGACACCTCTTCGGTAGAGGTTATTGTACTTGGTGGAGCTCGGTGCTCGGGTCTTCGGTAGACCGTTGTAATCGTCCTCGGTGGATAGTGGAAACCCTTCACGGAGGTGAAGGCGGGGAGTAGAGCGGTGGCTCGATCCTCGAAACAAACATCTTGTGTTTGCGATTGCCTTATGTCCATTCTTGCTTTAAATTTCTATTGCACTATATTGCTTTCTATTCTTGCTTGTGATCTTGTTTCTTCCTTTGTGCTATTATTTCAAGCTTGTGATACTTGTGATATATTGTGTGCATCTCACATTCATCCATCATACTTTGCTTTGTTCGATCAATTCTCATACAACAAGGTTGCATTGCGCACCTCTAACCCATTCAAGGGGAATTGGGAGGAAGGAGTTCAGAACCTCTCACGGGGTATTCGGCTCTTAGTCTTGTTTTGAGAGATTGTTGCATCATTCATCATACTTAGTTTTAAAAAGATTGTTAGATTAGCAATAACACCTATTCACCCCCCTCTAGGTGTTTTTTCAATTGGTATCAGAGCTTGGACTCTAGGATTTGGCTTAACAACCTTAGAGAGATCCTAATTTTGCTAATCATTTCATTCATATTCACTTAGTAAAAATGGCCGATGGAATTAAAACCCCTCCTAAGTTTGATGGACTTAACTTTCCCATATGGAAGGTTAAGATAACCGTTTTCTTGCAATCTCTTGGTAGTCGAGTTGCAAAGGCCGTGACCAAACCCTTTAGTGCACCCCCCGGTGATGAATCCACTTGGTCCGAAATAGAGACCAAAGAATTTGATGCCAATGCTAGGGCTCACTATGCACTACTTCAAGCCCTTAATGATGATGACATAGCTAGAGTTATTCATTGCAAGTCCGCATATGAAATTTGGACACATTTGCTAGTCACACATGAAGGGACCTCACAAGTGAAGAGGGCTAAGATTGACCTTCTTCGGTCCCAATATGAGAATTTTTGCATGCAAGAAAATGAAACCATAGATGATATGGTTACAAGATTTACAAAGATCACTAATGGACTTTCTTCTCTAGGTGATGCTATCGACAACGATCAAAGAGTAAGAAAGATCATCCGGGCTCTTCCTCCTTCATGGGAAGTAAAAGCAACAACCTTGAAGGAACTCAATGACAAGGAGGAGATGGAGCTAATTGGTCTCATTGGGAACCTCAAAACCCATGAGATGGAGAGGAAAGTGAGGGAGGACATGGCTCCATCCAAGAAGAAGACAATAGCCTTCAAAAGCCAATCCACACACTCCGACGAAGATGATGGAGAAGAAGAAGATGACGAAGAGCTCTCACTTCTTGTGAAGAACGTCCGGAGGATGTACAACAGGCTAAATTTCAAGGAAGAAGGAGATGGCAAGGAGGTAAAGAAGAAAGGAAGATTATTTGCTTCAATTGTCAAAGGCCGGGACACATTGTGGCGGAGTGTCCAGATAAAGTGAAGCCCTCCACCTCAAAGAAGCCTCACAAGAAGAAGGCAATGAAAGCTACATGGGATTCCGAGAGCGAATCTGAGGAGGAGATTGATACCGCCAACATGTGCTTCATGGCTAATGAAAGCACAAGCAAGGTAACCCCTTTCACTTCTCCTAATGATGAACTTTCCATGGATGAGTTAGGAGAAGCTTTTGTAGAATTATCACATAACTATGATTTTCTTAAGAAAAAGTATTTAAAAATGAAAAAGGAAAATGAATCTCTTAATCATCAAGTTTTTACTCTTTCTAAAGAAAAGGATGAATTACTTTTCACTCTTGTTTCCACTCAAAAAGATTTTGACAAGTATAAGATTTCTTGTAAAGGCAAGTCTCCACAAATTGATTCTAATGAGATTACTATGCTTAAAGAAAGAATAGACTCCTTGGGAATTGTTTTAAAAAATTGTGAGTTTGATAAGAAGAAGATAGAGGCCATGTTTCCTAAGAAACAAGCCCCTAAGAAAAATGTTCACCATGCTCATGCTCATGTTCATACCACACAACCTTTACATCGTGGCAAACCCCCAAAGCATGCTCACACTTCACACACACATCATGCATTCATGTATGGAAGAGTGTTCTCATGTTCACATTGTGGGCGGAAAGGACACTTAGCCAATTTTTGCTATGATAGACTAAGTGCATCTTATCATAATGTATGGGTTCGAAACACTAACTTTCAAGGACCCAAGAAAGTTTGGGTACCAAAGTCAACAATTTGTTAAATGATATAGGTACCTTCCAAAGCCCAACGACGTAGAGGATTGTGGTATCTTGATAGTGGTTGCTCAAGGCACATGACTTGGGACATCAACAACTTTGCAACCCTATCAAGATACCATGAAGGTGGCACCGTCACCTTCGGAGATGATGCCAAGGGTAAAATCATCGGTATGGTAATGTAAAACTCGGCACATCCCCTTTAATTGAAAATGTAGTTTTAGTTGATGGACTCAAGCATAACCTCTTGAGTGTTAGTCAACTTTGTGATAAAGGTTTTGATGTTATTTTGATCATATAGCTTGTAAAGTAATTGATAGAATTTCTAATACTTGTGTGTTTTCCGGTTTTCGTGAAAGTAATGTTTATATGATAGATATGTCTAATATGTCTTGTAATATTACTTGTTTAAAAGCCCTCGATGACGACTCTTGGTTGTGGCATAGAAGATTAGGCCATATTTCATTTGACCACATATCTAGGTTAAACACAAAGGAAATGGTGAAAGGTATTCCTTGTTTGAGTTTTGAAAAGGACCGAGTTTGTGACGCATGTCAATTTGGGAAACAAACTAAGTCTTCTTTCAAGTCAATTAAGGATATCATGACATCACATCCTTTGGAGTTAATCAATATGGATCTATTTGGCCCTACACAAACCAAAAGTCTAAGTGGGAATAGATTTGCATTTGTTTTGGTTGATGATTTTTCACGGTTTACTTGGGTTTTCTTTCTTGAACACAAAAATCAAGCATTTTCATATTTCTAAACTTTTAAGAAAAGAGTTGAAAAAGAAAAAGAGTCTTCAATTTTAAGAATAAGAAGTGATAGAGGAGGTGAGTTCATTAACCTACCCTTTACCACTTTTTGTGAAGAACATGGAATTAAGCATGAACTTTCTTGTCCTAGAACTCCACAACAAAATGGAGTAGTTGAACGGAAAAATCGAACTTTACAAGAGATGGTTAGGACAATGCTAAGTGAATATGGTCTACCACATTATTTGTTGGCCGAGGCCGTAAATACATCATGCTATATATCAAATCGTGTTTTCTTATGTAAAAATACTTCAAAGACTTCTTTTGAAATGTACTTTTCTAGAAAACCAAATGTTTCATATTTCAAAGTTTTTGGATGCAAATGTTTTGTTTTAAATACAAAAGATAATTTAGGAAAATTTGATGCTAAAGCTTATGAGGCAATTTTTGTTGGGTATTCTAATACAAGTAAGGCTTATAGAATCTTCAATAATCATCTTTGACTATTGAGGAATCTATACATGTTAAGTTTGAAGAATCTAACTTGTTTGTTAAGAATGTTGTAGAAATAGATGCTTTGGATGAAGGCTTGGAGAAAGTGACCTTGGAGGATACTACTACTATGGGAGACAAGCCAAAGGATGATGAAGGAAGTGAAGCTAAAGTAGAAGAGGCTCAAGGAAATAAAAATCAAACAAATGAAGTGGAGCCTACTCAACAACTTCCAAAGGGTTGGAGATACAATCCTCATCATCCCAAGGACCTCGTCATAGGTGAAGTATCAAAAGGGGTAACCACTCGCTCTAAACTTCATGATTATTGTGGACATTATGCATTTATTTCTCATGTTGAACCCAAGAACGTCCTCGAAGCCGAGGCCGATTCATATTGGTTGCTAGCCATGCAAGAGGAGCTCAATCAATTTGAGCGCAACCAAGTTTGGCACCTTATTCCTAGGCCCCACGATAGACCAACAATTGGTACTAAGTGGATCTTTAAGAACAAGTTGGATGAATCGGGTAACGTTGTTAGGAATAAAGCTAGGTTAGTTGCCCAAGGTTACACTCAAATCGAAGGAATCGATTTTGAAGAAACCTTTGCACCCGTAGCACGGCTTGAAGCCATACGGATGACACTAGCATTTGCCTCATATAAAGATTTTAAATTATTTCAAATGGATGTTAAAAGTGCTTTTCTAAATGGTTTTATTGAAGAGGAGGTGTATGTTGAACAACCCCCCGGGTTTGTTGATCCTACACATCCGGATTTTGTATTTAAATTAGATAAAGCTCTTTATGGTTTAAAACAAGCCCCTAGGGCTTGGTATGAAAGACTTTCTTCATTTTTGATTTCAAATGATTTAAGAAAGGTAAAATTGACACAACTTTGTTTACAAAACATGTATAAAAGGATATTCTTATTGTGCAAATTTATGTTGATGACATTATTTTTGGTTCTACTAATGAATCTCTTTGCCAAGCTTTGAATCATGCATGAAGGATGAATTTGAAATGTCTATGATGGGGAAGCTCAACTATTTTCTTGGACTCCAAATCAAGCAAAGGACGGATGGGATCTTCATCAATCAAGCCAAGTACACAAAGGAACTCATCAAAAGGTTCGGGCTTGAAGGATCTAAAGTGAGCAAAACTCCCATGGCAACAACTACCAAGCTTGATAAGGATGAACAAGGTAAAAGTGTAGACATTAAAGTTTATCGTAGCATGATAGGTAGTTTATTGTATTTGATGGCTAGTAGGCCGGATATCATGTTTTCCGTTTGTCTTTGTGCTCGTTTTCAATCATGTCCTAAGGAGTCTCATTTAGTAGCGGTAAAACGCATAATTAAATACCTTAAGGGCACTATTGAAATGGGTTTGTGGTATCCGAAAACCAGACTATTTGATATGAAGAGTTTTTCGGATGCCGACTATGCGGGTTGTAGGGTAGATAGGAAGAGCACAAGTGGAACATGTCAATTCCTAGGTAATTGTCTTGTATCTTGGTCTTCCAAAAAGCAAAATTCGGTAGCCCTTTCAACCGCCGAGGCGGAGTATGTTGCGGCCGGAGCTTGTTGTGCACAAGTTCTTGGATGAAACATACTCTCCTTGACTATAATTTACACTTTGATCATGTTAAAATATTTTGTGATAATACTAGTACTATTCACATGACAAAGAATGCAAATCAACATAGTAAAACCAAACACATTAACATTAGGTATCACTTTCTTAGAGATCATTATGAGAAAGGTGATATTGATATTGATTATGTTTCTACCGATTTTCAACTTGCCGATATTTTTACTAAACCTCTAGATTATGCTAGATTTTCATTTATTTGTGGTGAGTTGAATGTTTGCATTATGGATTCTTAAAGAAAAATTCCTTTATTGTATTTGTTTAACCCTTTTTGATGTATGACAAAAAGGGGGAGAAAAACTATGAGGTTGTTTACTATGAGGTTGTTTGTTAGTTGTTTGTTTTTGTTTGTTTGTTTGTTGATGCATTTTGTTTGTTTGTTTGTTGATGCATTTGAGTTTTTGATAAAACTATATGTTTGCATTTGAGTTTTTGACAAAATTATGTGTAAAAACTATGAGGTTGTTTGTTTTGTTTGTTTGTTTGTTGATGCATTTGAGTTTTGATAAAACTATATGTTTTGCATTTGAGTTTTTGACAAAATTATGTGTCTTTTAAATGCCTTATGTATTTAGCTCTTCATTGACATTTTTTTTGATACATAGCATTATTTGAGGGGGAGCTTTCCAAGCTCTTCTTCCATTTTGGTTGAAATAACCTATATGTTTTGTCATCATCAAAAAGGGGGAGATTGTTGGCCCAAGGTTACAATCACCATGTTTAGTGTGTTTTGATGATTACAAAACATATTAGTTATTTGTACTAATATTGCTTATTGTTTAAGTGTGTTTCAGGTTTCTAACTCTACTAAAAGGTTTACACCCTAAAAGAAAGTGTTTTGAATTCAAGACAACTCAAAGTGGGCTCAAGACTCAAGTGTTGAAAATCATATGGTGAAAAGCCCTTCTTGAAGAACTAGAAGTCTTTAGAACCAATGTAAGAATTAGAATGTTAAAGTTTGAGTTTTGGATATTGGCTCTAGGGTACACACACACACAAAATTTGGTTTTGTTAAAATGTGTATTTTGTATTTAAAGTTTTCATGTTTTAAATTAGGTTTCATGCCTTAAAAATATATTTACATGACTCTATATTTTACAAAAATAAATACCATGTTTGGATCTTGTTTATATACCCCTACTAGCATATTACTTAAGTTTCCTTAAAGTCAAAAATTATTTTGCAAAATTTTTCAAGTCAAAAATACTCTGTTTTTCCTGTTTCAGGCTGACCGGCCGACCGGCCCGGTCGACTGGCCACTGTGCCTGGGCGTGCACGTCTGTGCACGTCCTACGGTCGACCGGGCGGTCGACCGTCTGAGAGCAGGAGTGCTCTCGAGTTTTTTGGGTCGACCGTCCGGTCGATCGTTAGAGGAAGACTGAGAGCAGGTTTGTTCTCGGGTCTTCTGGGTCGACCGGCCGGTCAACCGCCAGAAGACCCGAGCCAACGGCTCTTTGACCAGCTGAGCTGGCGGTCGACCGGCCCGGTCGACCGCCAAGCCTGCTGCTGCCCAACGGCTCTTTCCTCTTTTGTGCAATTCTGAAATCTGTTTTTTGATCTGTTTTTTGGCAGACTTTTACAGGGTTTTTCAGTTCTTTTTCAGAGCAAATAAGCTCTAAATAAATTGTTTTAAACCTATTTTTCTCCCTATAAATAGAGGAGATGACTCTCTTACTAAACACCAAGAAAAATCCTCTAGTTTTCAAAGTTTTCAAAAGAGAAAAGAAAAGTGTTTAAGCTCTCCATTTTCAATTCTTTCTTGAGCTATTTTTCAGTTGTGTTCCCTTGCAAAATCATCTCTACAACTGAGTTTTTCTCACTACACTTCATAGAGCCAAAAATCCCTTACTCATTCTATAGTGAAGTTGTAAAAAGAGTGAGAGTGTTGTAAAAGAGTTTGGTGATCTTGTTGTGATCACTCTTGTTCTTGTTCCTATTCTTGTTCTTGTGGAGACACCTCTTCGGTAGAGGTTATTGTACTTGGTGGAGCTCGGTGCTCGGGTCTTCGATAGACCGTTGTAATCGTCCTCGGTGGATAGTGGAAACCCTTCACGGAGGTGAAGGCGGGGAGTAGAGCGGTGGCTCGAACCTCGAAACAAACATCTTGTGTTTGCGATTGCCTTGTGTCCATTCTTGCTTTAAATTTCTATTGCACTATATTGCTTTCTATTACTTGCTTGTGATCTTGTTTTTCCTTTGTGCTATTATTTCAAGCTTGTGATACTTGTGATATATTGTGTGCATCTCACCATTCATCCATTATACTTTGCTTTGTTCGATCAATTCTCATACAACAAGGTTGCATTGCGCACCTCTAACCCATTCAAGGGGAATTGGGAGGAAGGAGTTCAGAACCTCTCACGGGGTATTCGGCTCTTAGTCTTGTTTGAGAGATCGTTGCATCATTCATCATACTTAGTTTTAAAAAGATTGTTAGATTAGCAATAACACCTATTCACCCCCCTCTAGGTGTTTTTTCACACCTTCATAAGAATACAGGAACTGGAATACGCCAGTTGGAGTATTCTCAGATTATCGGAAGTCTAATGTATTTGATGAATTGCACTAGACCCGATATTGCTTACACTGTAAGCAAGTTAAGCAGATACACTAGTAATCCTAGTGATCTACATTGGACCGCTCTACTACGAGTATTGGGTTACGTATCACATACAAAGGAATATGCCTTGAGATATGGACAGTATCCACCTGTACTGGAAGGATACAGTGATGCTAATTGGATTGCAGATTCTGAGGAATCAAAATCAATTAGCGGATACGTATTTACTCTAGCAGGAGCAGCGGTATCATGGAAGTCTTCTAAGAAAACATGTATTGCCCGTTCCACTATGGAATCGGAATTCATAGCCTTAGATAAGACTGGAGAAGAAGCAGAATGGCTTCGACAATTCTTAGAAGATATACCATTATGGCAAAAGCCAGTGCCCGCTATATGTATACACTGCGATAATCAAGCAGCTATATCTAGGGCACAAAATGTTATATACAACGGTAAGTCTAGACATATTCGTCGTAGACATAATACCGTGAAGCAGTTGCTCTCAAATGGAATTATCTCTATTGACTTTGTATCGTCAAAGGATAATTTAGCGGATCCGCTTACTAAAGGTTTAAGTGGAGAGCGTATAAACTGCGCATCGAGGGGAATGGGTCTAAAAGCCTAACCTTACCGAGTCAGCTTAATGGAAACCTCACTTAGCGACTGGAGATCCACGGACTAAGTTCAAGAGGAAAACTAGTTATGATTGACTCAACAGGTAAGCACTTGGGAGCTTGACTCCAATCCATTCCTAAGGTGCACATAAGTGCTTTTCTACAAGTGGATTAAGGATAAACTTAACGCTTTTAATGATGCCTATATCTTGTTACTAAACAAGTGGAGTAGAGTAGACTACTCTTAATAGGTCCATCACCTATGTAAGTATAGAGTTGGGTCGGCTCTTTGGGAATTTCTATGGAGGCTGTTATTCCCTAAAGATACTCTCTGAAACCAAGAATGTCCAGGGCCAAAACGGACACAACCGAGAACCAAAGTTGATTTGAAAAGTCACTGTGTGAAGCTTGTTGACTTGGCTTACACTAACGACTAACAGTTCAAGACCTAGTTCACTGATTAGCCAGTAAGTCCGATAAAGCTTTCGCTATGGAAGGTTCAAGACCTAGTTCACCTATCCTTATGCAGTTTCTTTTCTCATGTGCCTTTCACAATAGAATCAGTCTCTTTGTGTGTCATTTCCTTGATTCTCCATTCATTATGGGGGATTGTTGGAATTGAAGAATATAAGTATGAATCTTCGAGTTGAATTATGGTGAGATCCGTTGATCGAATCAATTGGATGATGGTTGGAGTGTGTTCTCCTTCCATTGGGGATGAACGTGGTATATTCACATGTTCAATTCTGACTTCGAAGGAATGAGATATTCAAGTCTAAAGATTGCCTAATTCAAAGCCAAAACGGGACTAAAGGTAGCTAAAGGCATTTAGTCCCACATTGGCCGTGGGATGGAAGTTTGTGGTGTATAAATAGAGAAAATTGAGAACAAAGGGCGTGCCCTTTGGGTACTTGGAGTTTTCGCGCGCGATTGGGAGGGATCTATGCCCACCCGCACGTCTGTGCATGCGCGCGCGCCGCCGCTGGCGGCGGCCGGCCGGCCGGTACCGGTGCCGATACCGGTCCGGGCTCGGGCTCGGGCTCGGGTCTGGTTCGGGTTCGGGTTCGGGTTCGGGTTCCCTACCCGGCCTGGTTCTTTTTGAATCCGGTCTTGCGGGTATGGGTTGCTCCGCTACCCGAACCAGACCCGATCCGCTCCGCTACCCAAACCGCCCGCTCGCCAACGGATGTCTGCGGTTGGACCGTTGTGCAGTTGGGCGGTTGGACCGAACGGTTGCGACGGTTCTGTCCGAATTCTGTTATAGAATTGTTGTCTGAATCTGGTACTTCTGAAGAAGAATATTCTTCAACCTTCCTTCGTCCTCAACAGTGGGTGCTCCTCCAAAGTAAAGGCAAATATTCATCCGAAATTTGTCCTTGTACCGCTGTTTCAACGATCCTGTGAAGGTACTTGTTGACTACGGTTCGACCGTACGGTGATTTGGTAGTGCTATCCAAATATCGTGAAGGAGTGTTGTATCTTGGGAGACCAACGTCCATTATCCCGTTAGCACCAGTGCGGGGGACGTAATTGTCTTAAGGAGATTCGTTCTAAGCGTACCTCACTCCAAATACTGTATAAGTGGATTAAGTCCTTTATATAGGGGATATACTTTACAGTATATCGAGACTGATTTAGATTCAGTCTAATTGGTGTTTAACCAAGGAAGGAAATTGAAAGGTGGTTCTTAAATTAAGGAACGTTCTATTGAACGGAAAACCTCCCACCTGATATTTGCCGACCTGGCAATTAGATTGTTGATATTTCAGTGATCTTAATTAGTTGTCAGATTGATTCCTGTTAAGCAGAACAACAACAATAAGAGAGTAGTACTAAGTCTCATCAATCTTTATAACTTAGTACACCTATTAGACACGCCTAATATGTGGGCTAACATAAGTTGCATGTTTATCATGGCATAAGGTAAGAAATAGTATATAGATCGAATCAAAAATATCTTACAATCTCCCACTCGACATACTCGACTGAAAATTTTTTAAAATTTTTATTTATTTTTATTGTTGTTGTGGAAATCCACCAACAAACAAAGGACGAACCTTGCTTATTGTACCTCTTGAAAGATCACCTAGAGGGGGTGAATAGGTGATTATGCTAATCTAGTCAACTCAATGCGGAATTTAAAAACTTAATGCAATACACTCAAGTGCAATCAACAAATGATGCACACACAACCAAGCCAAGCAATTATGAATGCACAATATGAATAGTTGCAAGGCACAAAGTAAAGAGAGAGATAGAGAGAGTCAATGGATCAAGCACAAACAACAAGATATGTTTCGAGGTTCGAGCACCCAGCTCTACATCCCCGCCTTCGACACATGAAGGATTTCCAATCCACTAGCTAGTTCACCTAGGACTCTTACAAGGAGTACCCAACTCCTCTCTTTACAACCACAACCTCCTCCTTGAGGCAAGCTCCAATCCAACAAACAATCACCTCACACCCGAGGGATTAGCACAAAGCAAACACAAGGATCACCTCACAACTTGAGGGATACAACCCAAGGCACAAAGCCAAACAAAGATTGGGTTTTTAACTTGGTGGTCTAAACAACAACCACAAACAACTTCTTTCTCTCACACAAAGATCCTATAGAAGAGATAGTAGATTTTAGCTCAAGTGTGGAGAAAACCAATGGGATGGAAATCAAAAATCACAAAAAAAAAATCCTTGGGAAAAACTGAAACAAAGATATAGAAGATGAATCAAAATCTTTTTCCAAAAAACCTTTTTCTTTGAATTTCCAAACCCTAGCAAAAACACCAAATAGATTGTTCAATTTGAATCCAAAAACTTCTTTTGATTGCTGTGAAAACACCAGAGAGTAAGGAAAATTTGCACAAAAATTCTTAGAGAAAAACTCTTGCCAAGGGTATTTATAGGCAAATCTGGAAACTAGCCGTTGGCAACAGTTTTTGCCAAAATAACCCTGCCGGTCGACCGGTCCGGTCGATCACCCAACGGTCAATTTTTGCCCGTTGGCAGCTACCGGTCGACCGCCCCGGTCGACCCAAACAAACAGAGAGCTCTGCTCTCTGACCCGGTCGACCCGGACGGTCGACCGTCCAAAGTCTGCCAAACGTGCACAATTCTGTGCACGTCGGTCGACCGACCCGGTCGACCGACTTCAGCCAAGTCGACTTGGTCAGAAGACTAGTCGACTGGTGAAGCCTGGAACAGAAAACTTGGTTAAAAACATGTTTAAAAATTCTTTTATCTTTTCTAAAAATCGCCAAAAATAGTTTTATCATTTTGCATTGATATATAAACATGTGGTAAAAAGTTTAGCTCAAATATCAATCAATATGAACTATTTTTGTCTCTTATCATTTTTTACCAAAAACCAAAAACTGTATTTTCTAAAACTTGGATTTTGAATAGAAAATACGTTTTGTCCAAACTCTTCCAAATAAAAAACATGATATTTAAACACTTTGAAGCATGATGCATTTGGATAGAAATCCAATATACATGAAACAACATATATCCATGTTTTTGTCAATAATTCAAAATATGTTTTGTCAAAAATACCAAAACATAAAACACATGAATAAGTAAGTCAAAACTAAGTTTGTCTAGGAAATTAAGCATGCATGTATATAGAACAAATCTAATATACATTAAACCATGTAAACTTGTTTTGATCTATCTATTCATGAAACCAAGATCGGTTAAACCTAAAACCGAAAAACCGAAATCCAATATTCAAAACATGAAACGTGTGTGTTGTGAACTTGAGCATTATCATAGTATTCTAATCTTTACAGTTTGGATCTAAACACAAAACTAAACTATGGTACCGAAGTCTTCTTGTAGAGTGCAAACTCCAAGCCGACTCGATCCAAAACTCCTTGATCCACCGAGCAAGTGCTATATGTGATCTTTGACGCTCGGGCTCTTGAATCAACATGTGAAAGCTTCCAAATCATTTTGTTGAAGCTAATCACCAACTAATAACTTGATTAATGATCTGAAACTAAAATCACAAGATTATTAGTACACATAACTACATGAGTTAATCATCATCAAAACTAGAGTGGAAGGCCTTTGGGCCAACAATCTCCCCCTTTTTGATGATGACAAAACTCATGGAGTTATATATGCATGGATTAAAGTTAAGCTTCAAAGAAGCTCCCCCTTAACTCATGCATAACCAAATAAACAATAAATAATATGCAATGAATATCAAACATGAAACATGAAACATGCATATCTATGCATAAATAATAAAGGGTTCTAGATACCAATGAATGTTCAAAAACAAAACATGCTCTAGATACCAATTCCAATGAAATGTTTAAAACAAAACATGCTCTAGATACCAATTACACTCTAGATACCAATTACACCAATTCCAATGAAATGTTTAAAACAAACATGCTCTAGATACCAATTACACTCTAGATACCAATTACAAAACATCCAATTACAAAACATGTTTTAGATACCAATTAAAATTAAACTAAATTAAACTTAATATATGCAAAACAAAAACATGCATATATAAACCCAAATTCTTCTCCCCTTTTTGTCAATCATCAACAAAGGGGTAAAATCAAAACAAAACAAAATCTTCTTTCTTTTTAATACAAGGAATCAATCTTTAATAAGGGGTAAAAGCAAAACCAATATCAATTGAAAAATCAATTAAATATTTCTCCCCCTTTTTGTTCGAAACAATGAATCAATAAAAAAAAATATTTTCCCTTCTTTTTGTCTAAAACAAAACCAATTAGAGGTGACAATCAATTAAGGTACCAATTGAAAAAATGTCAAAGAATAGCATCTTGATACCAATTGAAAAGAAACAAACAAAAATATTGATACCAATTTTAAACAAAAACATATGAAAATCTTGATACCAATTTGAACATAATGAATTTTGAATGTCTAAACACAAATGTTTTGATACCAATTGTAAATAATTTTCATTTTGAACATATGATACCAATTTGAAATTTTCAATCATAAAGTAAGGGAGTGGGAATCAAATACCAATTGAAAGACAAAATCAAATTTTCTCCCCCTTTATGAAATACCAACTAAAGTAATGCATAGGCTTGATACCAATTTAAAAGTAATCAATTGAAATAAAATTAAAGCTCACGCACTAGCATAAACAAGATTTTGTGCTTAAAGATATAGGGATATAATAAGCACAAATAAAACATATATATGTATGAAATAGATACCAATAGAAATTGATATTCTTGGAATGGAAAGCATACATACATACAAACATATATGAGTATACAAGAAATGTCAAGATTGATACCAATTGAAAGAATTCAATGATACCAATTGAAATAATAATAAGATCAAATGTATACTTCATATTACTATACCTCCCAATCATGGTTCAAGTTTTAAATGATTTTCAATATAAGGCATACATGAACATGATCTCCCATCCATCCTCCCATCCATCCTCTCATAGAGGGTAGGGGTTTTCAAAAATAGATTTGAAAATATAGTATGTTTGAAAATCTCTAGCATAGTGAAGAATACGAACTAGTTATAGGAAAAACTTTTAAAACTAGTACGAAATCCTTCAAGTAAGGAATAAAACAAAATTGTTTTTCATGAAACACATGTAATTCACATGATCACTAAACACTCAAAATCCATAAAGCCCATATCATAGTCTCATGAAAACAAATCATGAGTAAACTAATAAGTGAGTGTACAAGTAAAATGTGACACATATTAACATGAAAATATTCCATTAAGCTCATATGAAATTCCTTGAAAACATGAACACATGAAAATCATCTAAGATGTGAAATCACCAATTGAAATCATCTTAAAAACATGAAATTCATAATAAATGTGAAATCACTTAGCCAACATGAAATTCATCCAAACGATTTAAACTTCAAGGCATATGTATGTCATGTACAAACTAAGGTATACATACATATCCTAAACACAATGAGTCCACAAGAGTATATGCATGAAGGCACGTGGCTCAAGGATGTACATGTATAATCAATAGTTTGGACAAGATACACATATACATGAAGTTAATCAAATAAACACGAAATCAAGAAAAACTAATTTTCACCAAAACTAATTTCATTTCAAGGTATATGTATGAATTGTCAACACAATAAGTATACATACATATCCCTAAACACAATTGAGTCCATATATATAGATTTGCATGATAGGCAAATGACTCAAAAGGGTATACATGTATATCTTAAGATTTGGCAAAATAAACATATACATGAAATGAAAACTCATACACATAAAATAAATCCAAAATAGGAATACAAGTTTAAAATGCATGAATCATCAAACTAGGCTATACTAACACATTTAATGGGTACAAATAAGCATCCAAGCACAAACATATATAAAGATTTATTTGTGTCCCACTACATGTGCAAGTATAAATTCTAGTCTTAATGAAAACTAACATCTAAACAAGTAATCAAATCATTAAGTACAAAATGGGATATAAATCAACATGAAAGACATAAAAATAATTATGAGGAACATCCACATGCTATTAGAATCAAGAAATACATAATAGCCTATAACATCAAAACATGTGGCAAAATTAGAAATCATACAACACATCACCATTGTTAAACTATTACAACACAAGTTATTTATCAAAACATGAATCATTAAAACAAAAGGTCATAGTCAACCATATGATTAGCATGACAAAGATATGTGCATTAAATCTATGATTAACATGATAGCTAAAATATAAAGAGAATACAAAATATGGGTCCATACTAAACATGGGTGTCTCAACAACTAATCATGTAAAGCATAAGTCTAATAAACATGGCAAAAATCATACTAATCATGAAACAATAAGACATGATTCAACAAAATCATAAATATCATAAACATTCACATGATCATTGTGTATATGCATGTGCATTAGATTTAGGGCATACATGTTAGTTTAAACAAGGTGAGAACACTAAATTTAGATCCATATAAAACATGGGTGTTCAAGTAACTAAACATGTATAACACTATTCTAATGAGCATGGCATAAGCATGATGAACAATAAACCATGGCATGCTATAAATAGATGAACATGAAAAGCATGCAAATAAAAATGGGAGTTAGAGAATGATACCAAAACGATGAAGGTGCATCTCTAGTTCTCCAAACCACGGTGGTCCTCCCACCAAATCTCCTTGAGAGTGAAGCATCCAAATGGTTCTCTTTTAAGCTTAGAACGCATCCACCTCAAGGCACCAATACTCTCACGTGATGCGAGAGCTCCCACCTACATCAAAAAGTATAGAGGTGGTCTTTGGTACCCATTTCCTTTTGGGTCCACGGGGGTTAGTATCCTTTCTAACCCAAACAAGATTAGATGCTAAATTTTCATGATAAATGCGATCATAACAAAATCTAGCAAGATGGCCTTTTCGGCCACAATGTGTACATGTGTACACATGAGCATACGTGTGATGGTGGTGACCGTGGAATGCATGTGTATGCCGTGATGGGTGTGCATGCAAAGATGAACCTTGTTTCTTGTGAACCAAGGTTTCCAAACGTGAATGATTCAATGTGCATTGGCTCAAAGTGGAGCCCAAACATTCAACACTTTTCTTCAAAACATTTATATCATTTTCAATGGAGGAAGATAAAGTGGAGCATGCAATAGGTGTGCTATAAGAAGAAGAAGCTATACTAGCATGGCACACATGAGAATCAATATCAATTTTCAAAGATTCATTTTTCTTCAAAACCAAATCCAATTCTTTTGTAATTGAATCAATTTTGTTTTTCAAAACAAGGTTATCTTTTAAAACGAAATCCAATTTAGAAGATAAAACCTCATTGTTTTTCACAACATCATTACAATCATTTTTGTTTTTCAAAATCTCAATTTCATCAAGGGCAAGGTCTAGTTGAGATCTTAGTGAGTCACGTTCACTAGTGATCTCTTCCTTTTCTTGCAAAACCAATTCAAAATTAGAACACAAATCCTTTAATTCATTTTTCAAAACAAGGTTGTCTTCTTTCAAAAGATTGTGTTTTTCCAATAAATTTTCAAGCTTTTGAGCAAGTTCCAAATTTAAAGTTTGAACTTCAAAACAACCATGGCAATAGGAACTAGAGCTATCATCTAATTGAGTGTCCAATTGTACCTCAAGGGAGTTTTTCCCTTGGACCATGAAGCAATGCTCTTCGGACTTTTCTCTCTTAGATCTCCTCATCTTGTTGATAATCCTTGGAAGTTCGGGAGACGTCAATAAGCTCCAAACTGCAAAAGCCGAGTCATAACGATCAAACACCGGTAAAAGATGTTCACTAAGAGATGCTCTAAGTGCTCTAAGTGCTAATGCATTAGCCTTTTTATGCTTGCTACTATTAGGGAATGATTCCATAGTGGAGGCTTGATAAACTAGATGTCCTAGTCTTTTTAAATGGCTACTCATATTGGCCTTCCAACATCAAGTCTAATATGGTCAAACATAGGAGGGCTATCCATGAGTGCAAAACTAGATGAGTGCAAATGAAGATGCAAATGAAGATTAGCAAACCAAGATCTCACTCCTAGGTGGTTAAACCTAAATATCAGGAGCGCTAGCTCTGATGCCAATTGAAAGATCACCTAGAGGGGGGGTGAATTGGTGATTATGCTAATCTAGTCAACTCAATGCGGAATTTAAAAACTTAATGCAATACACTCAAGTGCAATCAACAAATGATGCACACACAACCAAGCCAAGCAATTATGAATGCACAATATGAATAGTTGCAAGGCACAAAGTAAAGAGAGATAGAGAGAGTCAATGGATCAAGCGCAAACAACAAGATATGTTTCAAGGTTCGAGCACCCAGCTCTACATCTCCGCCTTCGACACACGAAGGATTTTCAATCCACTAGCTAGTCCACCTAGGACTCTTACAAGGAGTACCCAACTCCTCTCTTTACAACCACAACCTCCTCCTTGAGGCAAGCTCCAATCCAACAAACAATCACCTCACAACCCGAGGGATTAGCACAAAGCAAACACAAGGATCACCTCACAACTTGAGGGATACAACCCAAGGCACAAAGCCAAACAAAGATTGGATTTTTAACTTGGTGGTCTAAACAACAACCACAAACAACTTCTTTCTCTCACACAAAGATCCTATAGAAGAGATAGTAGATTTTAGCTCAAGTGTGGAGAAAACCAATGAGATGGAAATCAAAAATCACAAAAAAAATCCTTGGGAAAAACTGAAACAAAGATATAGAAGATGAATCAAAATCTTTTTCCCAAAAATCCTTTTCTTTGAATTTCCAAACCCTAGCAAAAACACCAAATAGATTGTTCAATTTGAATCCAAAAACTTCTTTTGATTGCTGTGAAAACACCAGAGAGTAAGAAAAATTCGCACAAAAATTCTTAGAGAAAAACTCTTACCAAAGGGGTATTTATAGGCAAATCTAAAAACTAGCCGTTGGCAACAGTTTTTGCCAAAATAACCCTGCCGGTCGATCGGTCCGGTCGACCGCCCAACGGTCAATTTTTGCCCGTTGGCAGCTACCGGTCGACCGCCCCGGTCGACCCAAACAAACAGAGAGCTCTGCTCTCTGACCCGGTCGACCCGGACGGTCGACCGTCCAAAGTCTGCCAAACGTGCACAATTCTGTGCACGTCGGTCGACCGACCCGGTCGACCGACTTCAGCCAAGTCGACTTGATCAGAAGACTAGTCGACTGGTGAAGCCTGGAACAGAAAACTTGGTTAAAAACATGTTTAAAAATTCTTTTATTTTTTCTAAAAATCGCCAAAAATAGTTTTATCATTTTGCATTGATATATAAATATGTGGTAAAAAGTTTAGCTCAAATATCAATCAATATGAACTATTTTTGTCTCTTATCATTTTTTACCAAAAATCAAAAACTGTATTTTCTAAAACTTGGATTTTGAATAGAAAATACGTTTTGTCCAAAACTTTTCCAAATACAAAAACATGATATTTAAACACTTTGAAGCATGATGCATTTGGATAGAAATCCAATATACATGAAACAAACATATATCCATGTTTTTGTCAATAATTCAAAATATGTTTTGTCAAAAATACCAAAACATAAAACATATGAATAAGTAAGTCAAAACTAAGTTTGTCTAGGAAATTAAGCATGCATGTATATAGAATAAATCTAATATACATTAAACAATGTAAACTTGTTTTGATCTATCTATTCATGAAAACCAAGATCGGTTAAACCTAAAACCGAAAAACTGAAATCCAATATTCAAAACATGAAACGTGTGTGTTGTGAACTTGAGCATTATCATACTATTCTAATCTTTACAATTTGGATCTAAACACAAAACTAAATTATGGTACCGAAGTCTTCTTGTAGAGCGCAAACTCCAAGCCGACTCGATCCAAAACTCCTTGATCCACCGAGCAAGTGCTATATGTGATCTTTGACGCTCGGGCTCTTGAATCAACATGTGAAAGCTTCCAAATCATCTTGTTGAAGCTAATCACCAACTAATAACTTGATTAATGATCTGAAACTAAAATCACAAGATTATTAGTACACATAACTACATGAGTTAATCATCATCAAAACTAGAGTGGAAGGCCTTTGGGCCAATACCTCTATTGATTGAATAAACCCAAAATCTTTAATATCTCATATTACAATTTTATTTTAAAAGCGGATGATCATTCTTTGATTTTGAATAAACCCACACGTGAAATTTATCGTTAATTAAGGTTCATTCAAACTACTAGCTCTTTACGATTGATAGGATGACTAGCACGGCTCATGAATAAATTTTGGTAAACCTTTATGTTTCTGCCTAATTTGTATCGTAGAGTTTTGGGCTAATGACCCTAACAGTTTTCGAGAGAATATTTTATTGGTGGAGTTTAATACACATATGACAAATGTACATGTAGTGTGCTAATAAATTTTCATAAGTGTCCTGCAACGTGTGCTTATCATAGACACTTCATCTCAATACTTAGATGACCATCATGCAAATACCATCACTCATATTGAGATGAAGTCTTAAGGTCACGGAGTCTACCCACGTCTAGCCCAAACAATCTTGAGAATCCTTAATAGTGTTGACCAAATAGTACAATCACTCTGTAATATCTCTATTTTTGAAATACAAGATTTAATAATGAATAATAATATTTTTAATTTATGTACATGTATTTTGTGTTAATTATTATTATTTGTTATGTATTATTAATATGATTATTATTATTGTTTAAAATCTTTGTGTATTATTGTTTTTGATAAGTACTATTATGTATTAATATTACTATTATTTAGTGTTATATTATTATTGATATATTGTTGTTGGTGTTATTATTATTATGATTATGCTTGATTACTATTATTAATACTAGTATTATTAATATCATTATTGTTATTGTTATTTTATTACTATCATTTTTCTTTCTCCTTCTTATTCCTATACCCTTAATCCTATACCCATTTTCTCTACCCAACCCATTAATCCATACCCAAACCCTTTAGCCCATGATCCAAGCCCATAACCTATTACACATTGAGACCATTACCCATTATTCTCTCTCCTATAACCCATTACCTAATAGCATCAACGCAACCCAATAACTCTTTATCTCTCTCCCTATATATAATCCTAAACTTAACCCAAATTAGAAACCATAGACTCAGCCCTCTTTTCCTTCTTTTTCTTCCAGTTTCTTCCAAAACCAAGCCCAAGCTCGCTCAGCCCGGCCCATCCATTTCTCTCCTTCTCCCTATTTATTTCTCTTCCCTACTTCTTCTTCATCTCCCCACACCTGAAACCCTAACCTATTCTCTGTCGCCATAATCTCCTCCCCGTGCACACAACCAGCACCTCTATCATCTCACCCACGATAATAGGGCGCCATCATCCTTCCCCGATCTCCTCTGCGCTCTCCAAGATCCATCTCCTCCTCCTTCATATGGTCATTGCTTCCCTCTCCCAGTGCCAGGCCATCCCCTCTCGGCAACCAACTTCCCCCGGGCTTCCTCCCAGCGACAGCACTCCTATGACTGCTGCCAATGGCCGAGCCCCTGCTCCAATAGCTGCCGCTCTGGCCGAGCTCCCACCTCCTTCTTCTACATAGCCGAGCACCCCACTCCTTGGCTGAGACACCCTTGCAGTAGGTGCACACCCCTGGCTTGCCAAGCCCCAACCGAGCTTGGTTGTGTACCATCTCACCCATGGCTAGGCCTACATGGCCGCATCAACCCCTGGCGCACCACCGTGGGAACCAACTCACGGCAACCCTCTCCCTTTGCAGCCCACACTGGAGCACCAGCAACACACCCCCATGGCTGTTCATCTACTCGCGCGCCTCTCCCCGAACCAGGCCACGCTCTGTCACATGGTTGGGCCACCCCTTCACCTTTGTCGTGCTTCTCCCTCTCTAAACTTCAGGTTCTTCTCTCTCTCTCTCTCACATCTATGTGTTTAATTATATTAGTGTGTGTGTGTGTGTGTGTGTGTGTGTGTGTGTGTGTTTATTATGATTGTGTGTGTGCATTTGCATGTTGGGAATGTGTATTTTGATGTGTGGTAATTATTGGAATGTATGTGTGTGTTAAATTAAATGTAAATGTATGCATGATTATATGTGTATGTTGATGTGTATACGTACGTGTAGAGTGCATATGTATGTGTGGGTGTTTTTAATTAATATGCATGCATGTGTGTATGTGTTTAGGTACATGGCTGTATGTTTGGGGTGCATGTGTGTGTACAGGTATGAGTTTAAATATGTGTATGTATCCATGTGTTGCAGTTGTATCCAGACCCGTTTATACGACCCGGACCCGATTCAGAATTGTGTTCGATATGGACCCGATACACTGGTAATTCAAAGACCGACCCACGAGATGATCCGGAGATCCGTACCGGTTCGTGCAGTGAAGGCCAAATGATAATTTGAATCCAAAACTGCGTCATTTCATATAAGTGTTTGTTCTTATGTTATTCCTTATTTACTGTTACAAGTAGGTGTTCATGTGACTATTCGTATTACTTCATGTGACAATCTGATTTATTTTACCAATATGATTACCTGTATCACTTTTATGAGGCATCAGTGAGCATTTACCTTATTCATTTAATTGATATGAGTGTTTATCAGCATCATTTCATGTGTAGAGGACTACCATTTTTTATTCAAGACTAGTTGTAGTTTGCCTTAAACTGTGACCTAGATTGATCTTGAAATTAGTCTGGTTCATATTAATGGATAAATAGTATATTTATTTGAGGCATTTATCGGACATTTATTTGGTGATTATTTAGATGGGAATTTATGTAGATGTTGAGAGTGGAATAAACATGATGTTACTTATTAAGATGACTGGTCTTCTCAATACATGGATTTAGATGGACTTAGTTAAAGTTGGATTAGACCCAAGATTTATATTCTTTATATTGGATCTTGATCAGTATATAGATGAGATTGATTTTGTTAGATTATCATCAGGTATTGTGCGTATATTTTACCTTTGATATCGATGTGTAACATGATCTTGATTTTGGATTATTGAAGCAAGGATTTTCGGATTTACCATGATTACATTAATTGAATATTAATGATCTTATTAATATTGATTATTAAATATAGAGATGATCTAGATTTCATATTGATCGAGGATATTACACTCTTTAGTTATGATCTTGAATGGAATAGATAGCGATGATCGGTTATGGTAGAGTATACAAATATTTCAGGTTGTTGAGAGTTAGATACACCAGTGACTTAGAGGGTGGATATATTGATGATTTTGAGAATTAGAGTTGATTGAATATTTTGCCTTGAATTATTTTATTCATGCCAGCATGTCATTACTCATCCTGAACATCATGATTTACCTGAAAAACTTGACTTATTATACATGACACCTACCTGATAAACATATTGTTCATGTTACAAAGTCGCTGGGAAAATATTCTTATATGATAGCATCATCATGTATATCTTGTTCACTGACATAATGTATCCTGATCACACTATTGTTGGCCCAAGAGGTTACACTCTCCAATTGTTTTGTGTTTTGATGATGACAAACCAAATTAGAGCTATTTGGTACTAACAAGTTTGTTAAGATGAGTTTCAGGTTTTGTACCATGTTTAGAGACCATTTGCTTAGCTATTGCAAGAACTTCTAAGTTCCACAAAGCAAGGAAGGCAAATTGCACATCAAGGAAGGATCATAAAAGAGAAGGCACTAGCAAGGCATTGGATGGCTCAAAGACTTGAAGATAGCACAAGAAGTCTTCATGTAATTTGTTTTTCAGTTTATAGTATGTTAAAGAATAGTGGATAGGTTTGAAGCTCTATCACACATGTTTTTGCGCACATGCTCGTTCCAAAGTAATTTCTTATAAATTATACAAAAATATTTTGCATACAAGTTTTTGCCTACAGATACATCTTTATATTTTATACTATTCCCTGTTCAAAAGTATTTTTGTTAAAATCAAAATCCTCTTTGTTTTCTTTCTTAAAATTGATTTTTGATCTGATCCGGTCGACCGGGGCAGTCGACCGAGTCTGTGTCAGTCTGGTCCGGTCGACCGGACCAGTCGACCGAAGTTCTGGCAGATGCACGTATCCGTGTGCATATCTGTCGGTCGACCGACACGGTCGACCGGACTATATTGTTTTTGCTCACAGGTTTTATCAGTCGACCGAGTCGGTCGACCGCTAGCCTATAACAGTCAAATTTTTGATCTACCGGTCGACCGGCCCAGTCGACCGATGTGTCCGTTGAACAGTAACGGGCAGATTTTTAGTGAGCTGTTTATTTTTGTCTTTTGTATTTAAAAATTCGTTTAAGGATATATTTTGATCTAATTACCTCCTAAACATCAGTAATTATGTTTTATCCCTAAACCCTAGCCCTCTCCTATAAATAGGGGTGTTTGGAGAGAGATTTGTTACAACAATTATTTGCTAGAAAATTCAAAAGTTTAAGGCTTTCAAAAGAGACTTGTTTCTTGGTTTTTGTGCTGAATTTCTCACTGATTTTCTGAAGGGTTTTCAAATACTCTCTGATTTAATTTTCTTTCTTCACTTACAAACAAGAGCTTCATTCCTACTCAATATTCTCTAAGGACCTTTGTAAGGGAAGAGATATTTGAAAGAGAGAGTTTGTGGTCTTTTGACTACCAAGGAAATTACTTGTACTTGAGATTGTAGGAGTTGGGTACTCCATTGTATTTGAGATCTTTGTGATAGTGGAGTAGCTAGAATCCTTCTGGGGAAGGCGGGGAGTAGAGCTGGGTGCTCGAACCTCGATAACATATCATTGTGTTTGCGATTGGTTTACATTCTTGCAATTCTTACTCTACTTTGCTTGCACTTATTACTTGCTCATCATATTCATTGTCATACTTACTTGCTTGCATTCATCTTGTGATTCTTGATTGTGATTGTTGTAGCTTTAAATTTTTAAATTGCCCTTTGATTAGCATCATCACCTATTCACCCCCCCCTCTAGGTGATTTTCAATTGGTATCAGAGCTTGGACTCTAGGTTTCGCTTAACATCCATAGAGAGATCCTTAAAATATTGCTAATCAACATTTTCATTCATCCATTCATTCACTAGTAAACATGGCCGATAACATCAAAACCCCTCCTAAATTTGATGGACTTAATTTCCCAATTTGGAAGGTTAGGATGACTATATTTTTGCAATCTTTGGGTAGCTTAGTGGCCAAGTCCTTGACTAAACCCTATGTAGCACCCGATAGTGATGAGAGCACTTGGACCGACTTCAACTTTAGAGAATATGAGGCTAACTCCAAAGCCCAAAACTCCCTTTTAACCGCCTTGAATTAGGATGACCTTACATGGGTAATTCATTGCCAATCCGCCTATGAGATTTGGCAACACTTATTGGTCACACACGAAGGGACTTCACAAGTCAAGAGAGCTAAAATAGATCTCTTGAGGTCCCAATATGAGTCATTCAAATACTTGATGAAGAATCTATTGATAGTATGATTACTCGTTTCACTAAAATCACTAATGGTCTTTCTTCATTAGGTGATGACATCTCCAACGATCAAAAGGTGCGGAAAGTGATTCGGGCGCTTCCTTCTTCATGGGAGATCAAGGCCACCACCTTAAAGGAGTTAAATGACAAGGACGAGATGGACATCATTAGTCTCATTGGGAACCTAAAGACCCATGAGATGGAGAAGAAGGCAAGAGAAGAAGCCACTACTTCAAAGAAGAAATCCATAGCCTTCAAGACTTCATCCACCAATGATGACGATGATGAAGATGAAGAAGAAGATGAGGAGCTAACTCTACTTGTGCGGAATGTCAAAAGGTTGTACCGAAAGAACAAGTTCAACTTCCGGAGAAAATTCGAAGGCAAAGAGGAGCGGAGGATCATTTGCTATAATTGCCGCAAACCCGGACATATCATGGCGGATTGTCCGGAGTTCAAGAAGAAGATGACTTCCTCCTTCAAGCCAAAGAAACCGGAGGAAAAGAAAGCCTACAAAGCAACATGGGATTCGGAAAGCGAGTCCGAAGAGGAGGTAGATCAAGCTAATATGTGTTTCATGGCAAACACACCTAAGGTAACCCCTCAATCCCATGATGATGAAGATGATGAACTAAGTAAGGAAGTTCTAGTTCATGCCTTTGTAGAACTTTCTGAAACTTATGATAATAAGAAACTTGAATGCTTAAAATTACAAAAAGAAGTTGCTTTTCTTAAGAATCAACTTGCCATTGTTTCTAAAGAAAAAGATGATGTTTCTTCTAATTTCATTTCCATGCAAAAAGAATTTTGTGCCTACAAGAGTTCTTGTAAGGCAAAATCTACTATTATTGATGAAAAAGAAATTTCTTCTTTTAAATCCAAAATGAATGATTTCGAAAAAGTTTTAAATGATTGTGCTTTCAATACTAAGAAACTTGAGAACATGTTTTCTAAAAAGCACACTTCACATGCTAACACTTCACAAGCTAAGAATTCTCATGCTAACACCTCTCATGCTCATGCTCACAATGCTCATGCTCACAAATCACACACCCACTATGCTTTTAAATATGGTAGAGTATATAGATGCACATATTGTGATAAAAATGGACATTTAGCTAAGTTTTGTTATGATCAACTAAATAGAACAAATAATCTTGTTTGGGTTCATGACACTAACCCTAGAGGACCCGAGAAAATGTGGGTACCAAAATCAAGTCTTAAATTGTTTGATGTAGGTACACACCAAAGCTCCAAGACGTAGGGAGCGGTGGTACCTTGATAGTGGTTGTTCAAGACACATGACATGGGACATCAACAACTTCACAACCCTATCAAGGTACATGGAAGGTGGCACCGTCACCTTCGGGGATGACTCCAAAGGAACTATCATCGGTATAGGTAACATTCAAATTGGTGCATCTCCTATTATTGAGAATGTTGTTTTAGTTGATGGTTTGAAACATAATTTGCTTAGCATTAGCCAACTTTGTGACCGTGGACTTAAAGTTATTTTGATGATACTTCTTGCAAGATTTTTGATGTTAAATCTAATGATTGTATTCTTACCGGTTTTCGTGATAATAATGTTTATATTATTGACATGCTTAATTTAGATTGTTCTACTAAATGCTTGAATGCTTTTGATGAAAATTCTTGGCTTTGGCATAGAAGATTAGGACATGCATCTTTTGACCATATTTCTAGGATTAATTCAAAGGAATTGGTGAAGGGTATACCTTGCTTGAATTTTGAGAAAGACCGCATTTGTGGTGCGTGCCAACTTGGGAAACAAACCAAGTCTTCCTTTAAACCAATCAAGGATATCATGTCAACTAGGCCTTTAGAATTAATTCATATGGATCTTTTTGGACCAACTAAAACTAAAAGTTTAAATGGAAGTAGATTTGCATTTGTTTTGGTTGATGATTTTTCCCGTTTTACTTGGGTTTTCTTTTTGCAAAATAAAGATCAAACTTTTTCTCATTTTAAGATTTTTCGAAAAAGAGTTGAAAAAGAAAAGGGTTTTCCGATTTTGAGAATAAGAAGTGATAGAGGTGGTGAGTTTATTAACCAACTCTTCATGACTTATTGTGATGAAAAGGGAATTAAACATGAAACGTCTTGTCCTAGAACTCCACAACAAAATGGAGTTGTAGAAAGGAAAAATAGAACACTTCAAGAGATGGCTAGGACAATGATAAGTGAATATGACCTCCCTCAATATTTATGGGCCGAGGCCGTAAACACCGCATGCTATATATCGAATCGTATTTATTTGTGCAAAAATTCTTCAAAAACATCATTTGAAATGTATCATTCTAGAAAATCAAATGTTGCATATTTTAAAGTTTTTGGATGCAAGTGTTTTGTTTTGAATACTAAGGATAATTTGGGTAAATTTGATGCT
Source organism: Agave tequilana (assembly GCA_038442645.1). NCBI lineage: Eukaryota > Viridiplantae > Streptophyta > Magnoliopsida > Asparagales > Asparagaceae > Agave > Agave tequilana. The sequence continues at coordinate 50,908 of JAVJIF010014487.1, read as the reverse complement.
AAGGCTTATGAGGCTATCTTTGTTGGATATTCCTCTACTAGCAAAGCATATAGAGTTTTCATTAGATCTTCTCAAACCATTGAAGAATCCATGCATGTTAAGTTTGAAGAATCTAATGTGGTTGTTGAGAATGTTGTAGAGATTGAACCATTAGGTGAAGACATGGAGAGACTATCCTTGAAGGACTCACCCGCTCAAGAAGAAAAGCTAGACCCTATTGGTGAAGTTCAAGAGGATAAGGAGGAAAGCACTCAACCGCTTCCTAAAGCTTGGAGATACGCTACAAATCATCCTAAGGAGCTCATCTTGGGTGATGCATCTAAAGGAGTCACAACGCGCTCCAAACTCCATGACCTATGTGGTAACTTTGCTTTCATTTCTCATTTTGAACCAAAAGATATTCTCAAAGCCGAGACGGACCCATATTGGTTGCTTGCCATGCAAGAGGAACTCAATCAATTTGAGCGCAACCAAGTTTGGCACCTTGTTCCTAAGCCCCACGATAGACCAATAATTGGTACTAAGTGGATCTTTAGAAACAAGATGGATGAGTCCGAAAATGTTATTAGGAATAAAACTAGGTTAGTGGCCCAAGGTTACACTCAAGTTGAGGGAATTGACTTTGAGGAGACCTTTGCACCCATAGCACGGCTTGAAGCCATACGGATGACACTAGCTTTTGCATGTTTTAAAAATTTTAAACTTTTTCAAATAGATGTAAAAAGTGCATTTTTAAATGGTTTTATTAATGAAGAAGTTTATGTTGCTCAACCTCCTGGTTTTGTTGATCATGTTCATCCCGATTTTGTTTTTAAACTTGATAAAGCTTTGTATGGATTGAAACAAGCTCCAAGAGTTTGGTATGAAAGGCTTTCTAGTTTTCTCATTTCAAATGATTTTATTAAAGGCAAAGTAGACACAACTCTTTTTACTAAGCATGTTGATAATGATATTTTAATTGTGCAAATTTATGTTGATGACATAATTTTTGGATCTACTAATGAGCTTTTATGCAAGGATTTTGAGAAGGTCATGCAACTTGAATTTGAAATGTCTTCAATGGGTGAGCTAAATTTCTTCCTTGGACTCCAAATCAAGCAATTGCAAGACGGAACCTTCATTAACCAAGCCAAGTACGCAAAGGAGCTAGTAAAGAAGTTTGGGCTTGAAGGATCAAAGGCTTGCAACACTCCAATGGCAACTACAACCAAGCTTGATAAGGACGAACAAGGTAAAAATGTCGATATTAAATTATATAGAAGCATGATAGGAAGTCTTTTATATTTGACGGCAAGTAGGCCGGATATCATGTTTAGTGTGTGTCTTTGTGCTAGATTTCAATCGTGTCCTAAAGAGTCTCATCTTATTGCGGTAAAACGCATTATTCGTTATATTAAGGGCACTATTGGAATGGGTCTTTGGTATCCAAAAACTATAGATTTTTCAATGACTAGTTATTCGGATGCCGACTATGCGGGTTGTAGAGTAGATAGAAAGAGTACTAGTGGGACATGTCATTTCTTGGTAATTGTCTTGTTTCATGGTCCTCTAGGAAACAAATTCCGTAGCTCTCTCAACCGCCGAGGCGGAGTATGTTGCCGCGGGGGCCTGTTGTGCACAAGTCCTTTGGATGAAACATACTCTCCTTGATTTTGATTTGCACTTTGATCATATAAAAATATTTTGTGATAATACTAGTACTATACACATGACCAAAAATGCAAATCAACATAGTAAGACCAAGCACATTGAGATTAGATATCACTTTCTTAGAGATCATTTTGAGAAAGGTGATATAGATATTGATTATGTTTCCACGGATTTACAACTAGCCGATATTTTCACTAAACCTCTTGATTTTGCTAGATTTTCGTTTATTTGTGGAGAACTTAATGTTTGTATTATTGAATAGACATGTTTTTCATAACCCTTTTTGATGTATGACAAAAGGGGGAGAATAAGTTTACATGACAAAAATAAGTTCATTTGGTCTTGGTTCCATATGAATTTATATGATTTAATTTTAAAGATTTGTTTTATGAGTTTTATGTTTAGGTATGTATGAGCATGACAAAAATAAGTTCATTTGGTCTTGGTTCCATATGAATTTATATGCTTTAATTTTAAAGATTTGTTTTATGAGTTTTATGTTTAGGTATGTATGAGTTTTTGAATTCATGTTTTTTTTGAGAATTCTTGTGTTTTAGTTGTTTTTGGTATTTTTGGTATCAAGAGCAATTTTTGTGTTTTATATTAGTTTCAATAATTGGTGCATCATTTCAATTATTGGTATCTAGAGCATATTCTTGTGTTTTATGTATAGAATAATTTGAGGGGGAGTTTTCTCCTCCCTATATTTTTGTTAATAGCCTATTTGTTTTGTCATCATCAAAAAGGGGGAGATTGTTGGCCCAAGAGGTTACACTCTCCAATTGTTTTGTGTTTTGATGATGACAAACCAAATTAGAGCTATTTGGTACTAACAAGTTTGTTAAGATGAGTTTTAGGTTTTGTACCATGTTTAGAGACCATTTGCTTAGCTATTGCAAGAACTTCTAAGTTCCACAAAGCAAGGAAGGCAAATTGCACATCAAGGAAGGATCATAGAAGAGAAGGCACTAGCAAGGCATTGGATGGCTCAAAGACTTGAAGATAGCACAAGAAGTCTTCATGTAATTTATTTTTCAGTTTATAGTATGTTAAAGAATAGTGATAGGTTTGAAGCTCTATCACACATGTTTTTCCGCACATGCTCGTTCCAAAGTAATTTCTTATAAATTATACAAAAATATTTTGCATACAAGTTTTTGCCTACAGATACATCTTTATATTTTATACTATTCCCTGTTCAAAAGTATTTTTGTTAAAATCAAAATCCTCTTTGTTTTCTTTCTTAAAATTGATTTTGATCTGATCCGGTCGACCGGGGCAGTCGACCGAGTCTGTGTCAGTCTGGTCCGGTCGACCGGACCAGTCGACCGAAGTTCTGGCAGATGCACGTATCCGTGTGCATATCTGTCGGTCGACCGACACGGTCGACCGGACTATATTGTTTTTGCTCACAGGTTTTATCAGTCGACCGAGTCGGTCGACCGCTAGCCTATAACGGTCAAATTTTTGATCTACCGGTCGACCGGCCCAGTCGACCGATGTGTCCGTTGAACAGTAACGGGCAGATTTTTAGTGAGCTGTTTATTTTTGTCTTTTGTGTTTAAAAATTCGTTTAAGGATATATTTTGATCTAATTACCTCCTAAACATCAGTAATTATGTTTTATCCCTAAACCCTAGCCCTCTCCTATAAATAGGGGTGTTTGGAGAGAGATTTGTTACAACAATTATTTGCTAGAAAATTCAAAAGTTTAAGGCTTTCAAAAGAGACTTGTTTCTTAGTTTTTGTGCTGAATTTCTCACTGATTTTCTGAAGGGTTTTCAAATACTCTCTGATTTAATTTTCTTTCTTCACTTACAAACAAGAGCTTCATTCCTACTCAATATTCTCTAAGGACCTTTGTAAGGGAAGAGATATTTGAAAGAGAGAGTTTGTGGTCTTTTGACTACCAAGGAAATTACTTGTACTTGAGATTGTAGGAGTTGGGTACTCCATTGTATTTGAGATCTTTGTGATAGTGGAAGTAGCTAGAATCCTTCTGGGGAAGGCGGGGAGTAGAGCTGGGTGCTCGAACCTCGATAACATATCATTGTGTTTGCGATTGGTTTACATTCTTGCAATTCTTACTCTACTTTGCTTGCACTTATTACTTGCTCATCATATTCATTGTCATACTTACTTGCTTGCATTCATCTTGTGATTCTTGATTGTGATTGTTGTAACTTTAAATTTTTAAATTGCCCTTTGATTAGCATCATCACCTATTCACCCCCCCCCTCTAGGTGATTTTCAACTATTGGTGTTGTTACCGTTACCATCACCGAGTTATCCCAATGATTCAGGTAACATGTGTATTAAATAATCTTGATAATATAATAACATGATTCTTTAAACAACTTACACCGAGATTGGAAAAATTGATGGAGGAGACAACGTCTGTATTTTCGGTGGACCTATGATATAGGTTGCGCAGCCGAAAGAGGATTCCATTACAGAGTTTCCGTGAGGTGACTAACACCCTATCCTGTTCCTATTCTTGCTCCTGTTATACATGTTATACATGTTACATGACTTATTATACATGTTACCTGACTATCTTGCAGTATAACCTGGTTCAGCGCTAAGAGTCTGGGCCGTGTACCGGGTATGTACGGGACCCACTTAAAACACAGACATATCTACAACCAATCAGTTTCAATAATATAGGACCCTGATTGACACATGTGATAGACGTAGTATGGAATGAGTCTATTATAGGTGGCAATTAGTGTTCGCTGACATAATAACAATAATAAACTGTTCATAATATACTGTGACTGATTGTAGACACCTGATACATGCATGATATGATAGACATCTGACTATACTCATGACCTGATGTATACCTGACTATAGCACTGACTAGCTTATTTACTGTTCATTTATGTTTGACATGTTATTTCAACCTAATCCTGTATATTTCTTTCATAATATGCTCACACGTTATATACACGTGCACCTTCCCCTTTTATTTTACATACCCATTTGGTCGCTTCCTGACGACTCTAGATTTGCACGTCTAGAATGGATGCTTTATTTTAATATTCAGGTGTTGATGAGCTTGTACGCTTCGTGAGGAGTCTGGACTTATCGTCGGCTCGAACATCGGTACTCCTGCTTTCTTTTATTCTATCGTTTCCTTGATTTTCAATATAATGGACTCATTGTTTATTCTATTTCTTTATTCATTTGTTATCATGTGTGGTCATTTACAGTTATATTGCAGTGTTATCATGTCATCATAGTGATATATAACTTATTCAGGTTATTTTAAGCTTAGCATGTATACGTGAGGTATTTTCCTCGTGTATATATGTCGCTGACTCTCGTCGTGTCTCCGCTCTAGCGTATTTTGGGAAGCGGGGTGGACATACTCTATTTGTTTTAATGATTCCTAAATTTGTGACTATTTTCGTTTTTTGAGTTTCTACAGCTTTTCAAGAATCTAAGTTTAGCTTCAATCACACATTGAGTAAATTCAAGTAGAGAAGTCAGGAGAGCAAAGAATCAGTTTGGATGCAAAGAAGCACCACAAAGAAGAAGACTTATAATCTTGGATTGTATTTCATCAAAATAAGAATTTAGGTTGTCAAATCTAGTTTAGATGGTTGGAATGTTCAAGAGATACACATATAAAAAGAATTTTCCTATTTAGTTCTTTCAAAATAGAGTTCATATCTTGAATTTTTTTGAAAATTAGTATATAAGTGTTGATTTTATATACATTTTCTCTATAAAATATCAATCTACAGAAGTTTATTTATACAAAATATATATTATTTTATACATGATTTTAAAACTTTGTCAAAATATTTGAAAAGAATTTCAAGATTTTGGGCTGAAGCCGGTCGGCCACCCACATAGTTATACACTCTGTCGGTCGACCTCCAATCGACCGAGTTGCATAGAACGTGCACAGAGTATAAACTCTGAGCCCGTTTGACGGCGCGGTCGATGCTGCTACAGTCCTTGTTTACTGGCTCTGGCCGATCGACCAATTCAGAGTTCAAATGAACTCTGAACTTTAACCCATCGATCGACAGGAACGGATATAATCTAACCTGAAGCCGGTCAACTGCCTGATCGACCGCCAAACTATCAGAACTTTCCAGATTGTCGTTAACGGCTATTTTCTGGTTCTAATCTCTCTTGGCTTATTTCTAACGGCTACTTTTGGTATAAAATGACTATATTTGGTATCCCTATAAATAGGGATACTCTAGATATCCATCATATCAATTAGCAACAAGTTTTGAATTAGTTTTGAAAGAGATTAGAAAAAGTTTATAAGATTTTCAAAGTTTTCAATAGTTTTTGTTCTTACACTCTACATTCTTCAAGTTTTCTCATTCACACAATTTCTGAGCTTCCTCCTCCAAATCAGATAGTAGGATTGTGTATTGAGGTTTGTGATCTTGTGAGAGGTCACTACTTCTTATATTTCTTTAAGTTGATCCTCTAGGGAAAGAGGATAGAGTGAGGAGTTGCGGCTCTAGGGGCTTGCGGGATCCAGTGTGAAAATGTATCAGTTCCAAGTGATATAGTGGAAAGTTAGAAACCTCTGATGAGTGGAGGTGAGCACATAGGTCAAGGAGAGGTAGGTCAAGGGGACCGAACCTTGAGAACATATCGCTTGTGTTTGCATTTGCCAAATTTCTCTCAACTTTATCTCCTCTTACTTGTTTTTACTTATATATTGCTCTTGTTATAGTTTGCTCATTTGGTTAACTTCATTGTTATAACTCTTGCTCTAAATTACTCATTTGTTGACATTATTGACATTGCTCTTGTGTTATATTGTTAATTGTGATTAAATCAAGAAAGCTATTTTAAGCGCCTCAACTCTTATTAAAAGATAAATCTTAAGGAGAAATTCTAGAGCCTTTCATAGGGAATTCGACTTCACTTCTTGTTTATTTATTCATTTATGACTGTGTTAGTTAAAGCTTTTATTTTCACATTTTTATTAGCCTTCACCTATTCACCCCCTTCTAAGTGATTTCAATTAGTTTTGTCTAAAGGTATTTTGTACTTTAACCTTTGCAACTGCATAACTTTAACTTTAATATTATAAATGTGTATTTAATAAAATTAGCTGAAATAATACACCATATATTAATTGTATGCCATCATAATGTCTCAGAAAAATCTCATGAAACTGAAATATAGAATGTACTAAGAACACAATTGACATTACTGAAAAATTAACATAAAAACTCTCACTCAAAAAGATAATAATCAGAATGACTCTAGTACCTTCATGCCTGCATGATGTCCCTGAAAGGTGATCACTGAGAGTCTTTTGGTGAGTAGGTCTGCAATATTCTCTAATATAGACTTATACACTATGTCAATAAAGTTCCACTCCACATAATTAATGACACAATAATACTTGATTTCAATATGTTTATTGTCACTGGTGATGTAATCATTTTGAACATACTTGATAGCAGCTTGGTTATCATAAAAAATGATAAGTGATTTTTGTATTGAATCCACTATGTTAAACTCTAAGATGAAATGTTTGAGCCAAATAGCATGCTTAGTTGCTGTGTCACAAGCCATATATTCTACCTACATAGTAGATGAGGCACTCTGCTCCTGTTTTTCTCTTTTTCCACGAGACTATACTTTGTGCTGTCATGAAAACATAAACTGAAGTAGATTTTATGTTGGCCCAAAGGCCATTATCCCAGTTATTTTGATGATAACAAAACATATTTAGTTATGTATTTAATACTTTTGTTTAAAGGATTTCAGGTTCAAGAACAGGTTTTTGACGGCTCCGCTAAAAGACTCACAAGTTTGGACGCCGCAAAAATGAAGATTCCCAAGCTATGCACAACTAGGATGCTTCGGGATCAAGATGATGATGTGAAGATCAAGACAAGATCAAGACAACAAAGAAAACAAGATTTGTATTTTTATTTTTTATTTTAGATATTTTTGTCAAAGCTAGATATTAGAAGTAGAGCTATGGGATTATCACACACACACCTCTTAGTTAGGTTCATGGCTTCAAAAAGATTTTCAATTTCCATTTCTAACTTAGTTTTAAAGTGAACATGTTTGGAAATAAGCTTTTTAGAAAAACAATAGTTTTGGAAAAACATTTTTGTGGAAAAATAAGTTTTTATCAAAAGGATTTTATCAAACTATTTTAACATGATAGAAGTATGACATATGCTCATACTCTATGTTTTTACAAGTTCCAAAAATTTAACCCTAGACCTAAAACCAAAAACCCCAAAAATTCTGGTTCTGGAAGTTCTGATATTTCAGAACTCACAGTAACCGGTCGACCGACCCGGTCGACCGATGTGCACAAACTGTGCATGTCTATATCAGTCGACCGACCCGGTCGACCGAGGCACAATTGCGTTCACAGGATTTTTCGGTCGACCGACCCGGTCGACCGCCAGCCCCAACAGTCGGATTTTTGACCGTTGGCGGTCGACCGACCCGGTCGACCGGACTCTGTCAAAAGTTCTGACAGATCCAACAGCTATTTTTTTCAGGCTGATTTCTTTTTGGGATTTGATACCAACGAATTTGTGAGGCTGTTTTTGACCCCTATAAATAGAGGGTCACCTCATATTGATAAGACAACCATTACAAAGAAATTCCAAAAGATTTTACAAGAGCTTTACAAAGAATTTCAATTCCTTTCTTTTACAAAAGATTTCTCAAAGCCTAAATTTCCAACACCCAACTTGTAGCCTATTCCTCTACCTTCTCTCTAGTTTTTGCACACCACAATCCCAAGCTCTACATCTATATCATTGGCTCTAGGATTGTGCAAGTGAGCTATTTTGATCAAGTGTGATCACCTTTCTTATTGAGTGAAGTTGTAGAGGCATCGGCCTCAAGGGAGCTAGTGAGCTTCGGGTGGTGTTGCGGCATCACAAGTGTAGGGACAAGTGTGTCCTTGTATTGGCGATCCGGTGGGATCAACAATAGTAGTGCAAATCCTTCAAGTGTGAAGGCAGGGACGTAGAGCGTGGCTCGAACCTCGGAAACACATCCTTGCGTTTGCGTTTGCTCGAATTTTCTCTCAACTCTACTCCTTTTAATTCTTGCACATTTATTGTTATATTTATTGCAAGTCTATATTTGTGCTATTTGTGTGTTAAATTTTAAATTCCGCATTATTGCCATAATTCATATAGCCATCACCTATTCACCCCCCCCTCTAGGTGATTTCAATTGGTATCAGAGCCAAACCCTACAACTTAGGTCTAACCACCTTAGGGAGATCATATTTGGCTATATACATTTTTGTTGCATTTATATTTGCTTGTGCATTCATGGCATCCATGGACTTCTCTAGCATTAAATCCCCACCCAAGTTTGATGGTTTAAACTTCCCCATTTGGAAGGTGAAAATGAATCTCTTCCTTAAATCCCTAGGAGTTAGGGTAGCTAGGGCCATAACCAAAGATTTTATTGAACCCACTAGTGATGAGAGCACATGGTCCGAGGATACTTCCAAAGACTATGAGGCTAATGCTAGGGCACAATATGCATTGACCCAAGCATTAAATGAGGATGACCTTGCACGCATAATTAATTGTAAATTCGCATTTGAGGTTTGGAACATACTCATTGTGACTCATGAGGGAACGTCTCAAGTCAAAAGAGCTAAGGTTGACTTGCTACGTTCTCAATATGAGAATTTTTATATGTTTGATAATGAGAGCATTGATGATATGCTCACTCGTTTTACAAAAATAACTAATGCTCTTTCTTCCTTAGGCGACAAGATTGATAATGATCAAAAGATAAGGAAGGTGATTAGAGCTCTTCCCAAAGCTTGGGAAGTCAAGACGACCACACTCAAGGAGCTCAACGACAAAGAGGAGATGGACTTCTCCGGCTTCATCGGAAATCTCAAGACGCATGAGATGGAGATGAAAGTTAGAGATGAGAGGGAGGCACCAAAGAAGAAGACGATTGCCTTCAAAGCCACTCCTACTACCATTGAGGAAGACGACTCATCCGAAGATTGCGATGAGGATTTCGCCATGCTCATCCGGAAGGTGGGCAAGATGTTTTACAAGAAGGGACGGCAAAGTAACTTCCGAAGGGGGAAGCCTCAAGGAAGGTACGAGAAGAAAAGAGAAGAACCCGGTCCTTGCTTCCATTGCAAGAAGATCGGTCACCTAATTGCCGATTGCCCCGCTCTCCAAGCAACCACCTCCAAGCACGGGAAGAAGAAGAAAGCCTTGGCCGCTACATGGGATGACTCGGAGTCGGAATCCGAAGAGGAGCACGACGCCGCTAACATGTGCTTTATGGCACAAGGTGAGGATTCATCTAAGGTATGTCTAGAAACTTCCATTGATGATGATGATCTTACAATGGATGAACTTGCTCAATTTTTTGAAGAATTGCAACATAGGTATGAGATTTCACAATCTCATAATAAGAAATTGAAAAAGGAAAATGATGTTTTGAAGAACAAACTTGAAACTTGTTTAAAAGAGAAAAATGAGTTATCTAGTTCTTTTGAAAAATTGAAAAATGATTTTGATAAGTATAAGGTAGCTAATAAAGGAAAAACCCCCATGATTTCTAGTAATAAAAATATTTTTGTTGAAATTCAAAAACGTGTTGATTCTTTAGATAACACTTTAAAGAAATGTGCATTTGATTTTAACAAGCTTGCATCTAAATTTCCTAAGGGAGTAGCCCAAGGAAAACATGTTCATCATAAACATGCTATACATAAACATGCACACACACATAACCATGCTTTTATGTACAATAGTGGTAGAATTTTTATTTGCACGTATTGTGGCCGCAAAGGCCATTTAGAAAAGTTTTGTTATGCTAAGAACAATGTTAAGAATAAATTTGTTTGGGTTCGCCCCGGATCTAACCCCAAAGGACCCACTAAGATTTGGGTACCAAAAGAGCCACCGAATTTAAATGATACAGGTATAGGTGGATCTACCCCCTCCAAGACTTAGGAGGAGGTGATGCCCGGGTGGTTGATGCATCGGAGCTTAAAGAACAAATCGTGCATGCATCGCTATCGTGGAGGCACCTATTTTGGAGATTGCCCTTCAATTGGTAACATCTCCATTTAAAAGTTTTTGATTTTTAGTCATGTATACATATGTATAGAATTGATAGTTTGCTTTTGTACTCTATTGATATATGCTTGTATAGAACTATTCTTCTATCATATTGTATATGTGCCTTGTGTTAACTTCTATATCTTTTGTTTCATGCCTTGTTTAATGTATGTCCACATGTATAGTTTATAATTTGTGATTATATACTTGTATACATATACACATTATTTTCATAAATAAAAATAAACATTTGCAAAATTTCCTATTTAAACAAACACCTTAAAGATGGCAATTGCGCACCTCAACTCATTCAAGAGGAATCAAGAGGATGAAGTTCAGAACCCGTCACTGGGTATTCGGCTTCAACATCTTTAAAATCTTTGTTTAAATATGAAAATAAAATTAAAAAGGGATTGCATGAATTTTGATGTTGAAATAACTTAATGAAGATTTAAAACCTGTTGGTGTATTCCTATATGTTTAATATGTCATACCTATTTTGACTACAAATTACTTTAAAATTTTTTTGGGCCAGATGCTGTTAACAGATTTCAGGCAAAGCCGGTCGACCGACCCATAAAGCCCCGGTCGACCGACTCTGCCTGAGAAGAAATTTTTTTTCTGTTATCGGTCGACCGACTATATGTCCCGGTCGACCGATCTAGCCTGCAGAGCTCTCGGGATAAATCGGTCGACCGTGCCGGTCGACCGCTCTATATTTACAGAGCTCTCGGGTTGTTTCGGTCGACCGGACCGGTCGACCGATCGTCGAATTCTGCCCTATAACTGTCAAATCTTTTCACTTTTTTTCTTTCTCTCTCTCTCACTCAGCCGACGAACCCAACTCCATCTCTCTCCAAAAATTTTCTTTTTCTCTCCAATCTCTCAACCGATCCCAAATTTATTTAAAACCACTTCCAATTCCTTCTTCTACTTCCTGATCTTCAGTTTCAAGCATATGCAACCGCAGGATTTGAAGAAATTCGGTTTTCACTGATCTAGGGTTTCAGTTCTTCAAGATTAAGGTAAAAATCCGATTTTTGACTCTGTTTTCATATCTTGCTTTGGAATCAACTATCTATTGTCATCAATTCTAGGTTTCTAAGCATCTAGATCAAGCCCTAACTTTGTTTATACCTAAAAATTTCATTTTTCATCATGCCACCTAAACGTTCCCGATCTGAGAAGGGAAAGGAAGTTTCACAACCTTCCTCCCAAGCTCCTAGACCCATTCGCCCCTTTATAAATGATCTTGCTGCTGATCGATACTCCCATCTCTCCACTAGAAATATCAACTCAGGGAGATTTGTTGTAATTCAAGATTTCGAACACTTGAATATCCCCCACATTCTGCAGACCAACAATTTAGTGGATTTCTTGACCATCAAGGAGCAAGTTTACACCTCCCTTGTTCCTTACTTTTATGCTAATTTTGAATTTGATGGTAATCGTATCACATCTAGGGTTTTAGGTAGAGACATCGACATTTCTATTGGTCGATTTGCTAGGATTCTGCATCTCTCCACTGGTGGAGCAGATGTGTATACCCATGATCTGCATGACTTTGAATTCCCGGACGGTGAGTCTGCGCTCACCGCCTCTACCTTGATCCACGGGGATGACAACCCCGGTCTAGTAAGGAATGAGGTTGTGAGTAGGTACACTCTCACTGCTCAGGTTCTTACTAAGATTATTTTCTTCAACATTGTCCCCAAGCATGGTGAGTATAGCCACGCTAGGGGTTGCGTACCTTTGATTATCTATTGCCTTCTTCGAGGCATTAAGGTAAACTTTCCTAGAGTCATAGCCTCTCACATGGCTTCTGATCAGATTCGTACTGCGGGTAGGAGCTTGCCCTACGGCATGCTTATTACCCATCTTCTTAGGGCTCTTGATTTTGATCTTTCTGCCGAAAGTCCCTCCAATCCTTTGACCAACATCAACGGAGTTGTCCTGAAGATGATGGAAGCTCAGCTGCGTAGATACGCTCCTGTGCAACTACCTATTCCTCCTGTTGGTCCTGGCTCATCTTCTGCACCTGGATCTTCTTCCTCTTCAGCCCCTGTTTTTCCTCCTGAGTTTCAGGCCCTTCTCTCTTCGGAGGTCCGCTCTCAGATCGAGGCACACCAGGCCTGGGTCGAGAAGCGCGACGCAGCTATTCGTGCGGAGTTGGATGCTCGTGCCATTCAGGATGCTGCTTTTCGGGCGGAGATCCGAAACGACATGTCATATTTTGCTGAGTCCATGAGATTCGTGGACGTTCAGTTTCAGGCTCTTTTCACAAAATTTGACATGCTCGTTCCTGACCGGACTCCGATTGCTTGTCGACTCCCAGCCACCGGTCCTCCATTCCCTCCCAGAGCTCGTTCTTCTGTTCCACCACCGCGCACCAGAGTTGATGGCATGGATCCAGAGGAGGTTGCTTCTTCCTCAGAGGAAGAAGATGGTGGTGACAAGACGATGGCTGAGGGCTCTGCTGCACAGGGCTCATCTGAGCATGCCGACGACGAGGAGGACGAGGATGCTGGAGATGATGATGATGCTGCTGAGTGACCTCCCCTTTTGATGATGTCAAAAAGGGGGAGAGTTATTTGGGGAGAGCTATCTTGAGAGAGATATTTTATCTTGTAGTATTTGTGTTTGGATATTTTGTGATGGACATGTAGTATTTGTTGTTTGGACATATAGTATTTTTTTTAGTATTTGTTTTTATTTTTGCTTTGGACATGTATTTTTTTTATGTGTTGTGGACATGGTTATCTTTTGTTTTTATGTATCTCTGATCTATGTCATGTATGAACTCATTTCCTTCATCTATTCTATGACATGAATATTTGGTATCATTGTTGGCATGGAAATATGGTGTTTACCATTTACATATGTTTTCCTATATATATGCATGTGTTGAGGGGGAGCTTCATTTGAAGTCTCTACCTAAAATATTTTGTGATAACTACATATGTTTTGCCATCATCAAAAAGGGGGAGATTGTTGGCCCAAAGGCCATTATCCCAGTTATTTTGATGATAACAAAACATATTTAGTTATGTATTTAATACTTTTGTTTAAAAGGATTTCAGGTTCAAGAACAGGTTTTTGACGGCTCCGCTAAAAGACTCACAAGTTTGGACGCCGCAAAAATGAAGATTCCCAAGCTATGCACAACTAGGATGCTTCGGGATCAAGATGATGATGTGAAGATCAAGACAAGATCAAGACAACAAAGAAAACAAGATTTGTATTTTATTTTTTATTTTAGATATTTTTGTCAAAGCTAGATATTAGAAGTAGAGCTATGGGATTATCACACACACACCTCTTAGTTAGGTTCATGGCTTCAAAAAGATTTTCAATTTCCATTTCTAACTTAGTTTTAAAGTGAACATGTTTGGAAATAAGCTTTTTAGAAAAACAATAGTTTTGGAAAAACATTTTTGTGGAAAAAACAAGTTTTTATCAAAAGGATTTTTATCAAACTATTTTAACATGATAGAAGTATGACATATGCTCATACTCTATGTTTTTACAAGTTCCAAAAATTTAACCCTAGACCTAAAACCAAAAACCCCAAAAATTCTGGTTCTGGAAGTTCTGATATTTCAGAACTCACAGTAACCGGTCGACCGACCCGGTCGACCGATGTGCACAAACTGTGCATGTCTATATCAGTCGACCGACCCGGTCGACCGAGGCACAATTGCGTTCACAGGATTTTTCGGTCGACCGACCCGGTCGACCGCCAGCCCCAACGGTCGGATTTTTGACCGTTGGCGGTCGACCGACCCGGTCGACCGGACTCTGTCAAAAGTTCTGACAGATCCAACAGCTATTTTTTTCAGGCTGATTTCTTTTTGGGATTTGATACCAACGAATTTGTGAGGCTGTTTTTGACCCTATAAATAGAGGGTCACCTCATATTGATAAGACAACCATTACAAAGAAATTCCAAAAGATTTTACAAGAGCTTTACAAAGAATTTCAATTCCTTTCTTTTACAAAAGATTTCTCAAAGCCTAAATTCCCAACACCCAACTTGTAGCCTATTCCTCTACCTTCTCTCTAGTTTTTGCACACCACAATCCCAAGCTCTACATCTATATCATTGGCTCTAGGATTGTGCAAGTGAGCTATTTTGATCAAGTGTGATCACCTTTCTTATTGAGTGAAGTTGTAGAGGCATCGGCCTCAAGGGAGCTAGTGAGCTTCGGGTGGTGTTGCGGCATCACAAGTGTAGGGACAAGTGTGTCCTTGTATTGGCGATCCGGTGGGATCAACAATAGTAGTGCAAATCCTTCAAGTGTGAAGGCGGGGACGTAGAGCGTGGCTCGAACCTCGGAAACACATCCTTGCGTTTGCGTTTGCTCGAATTTTCTCTCAACTCTACTCCTTTTAATTCTTGCACATTTATTGTTATATTTATTGCAAGTCTATATTTGTGCTATTTGTGTGTTAAATTTTAAATTCCGCATTATTGCCATAATTCATATAGCCATCACCTATTCACCCCCCTCTAGGTGATTTCATTTTAGTCATCTCTATCTCCTGCAAAGTCTGAGTTTGTATAGCCAAAAATTTCAAGTGTATCGGATCTCCCGTATACCAACATGAAATCTCTGTAAGTACACCTAGAGGGGGTGAATAGGTGTACGGCTAATCTAATGAACAAAATGTGGAAATTAAAAACTAAATTGCAACACACTTAATGTAACCAAAGAGTGTAGCCGAATTCCCGATGAAGGGCTCTAGACTAACTCCTCTTGATTCCTCTGAATAAGAGTTGAGGTGCTATATGAAGCTCTCTTGGTTAAGCACAAGTGAGGCACAAAAACAATCACAACCAAGCATATAAGTATGATATGACAATATGAATCAAAATAAGGCACAATATAAAAGAGAGAGTTAGAGTCAATGGATCAAATGCAAACACCGAGATTTATTTCGAGGTTCGAGCACCCAGCTCTACGCCCCCACCTTCACACAGAAGGATTTCCATTAACTTGTCCACACAGGACTTCCCACACAGGGAAACCTCCAATGAAGATTTGGGACAATACAATAACCAGGAGTACACAACTCCTCTCTCAAGCGAATACAACCTCTCACAGAGGCAAGGCATAACCAACACAAAATCCACCTCACACAAGAGGGGTAGGCACAAAGTCAAACAACCAGTCAACCTCTCACTAGAGGGATAGGGCATAAAGCCACCACTCCAATAATCAACCTCTACACAAGAGGGATATCACAAATAAGGAGGATTTACAACTTGGTGGTTTCCACAACCACAAACCAATTTTCCCACAAAGATAAAGATCCTATAGATAGGATAACAAGATAGCTTAAGTGTGAAAAACAAAGAGTTTGAAAATCAAAAACTCAAAGAAAAATACTTGGGAAAACAACTTAGTATTTGATAGAAATGAAGAACAAAGCAAATATCCCAAATCTATATTTTTCTTTGATTTTTTCAACCCTTTAAAACAAATAAAGATTGACCTTTTGGCACTAAAAACTCTTTTGAAAACTTGTATTAAAACACTAGAGAAGATCAGAATTTTAGCTCTTAAAAACTTATTCAAAAACAGCTCTCAAATGGGATATTTATAACCCCCACAAAATTCTACCCGTTGGCAGGCAGAAAGGTAAAAATGACCTTCTGGTCGACCGGCCAACGATAATATTTCTACCGTTAAGCCTGTCGGTCGACCGCCCGGTCGATCGTGCCCAGAACCAGAGAGCAACGGCTCTTTGGCCGGTCGACCGCCTGGTCGATCGGGCCAACCCGAGAGTGGGTTGACTTTAGTCGGTCGACCAGCCAAACAAGCTGGCCTGCGTGCACGTCCTTGTGCATGTCAGTCGACTGGTCCGGTCGACCGACCACTGGTCCGGGCGACCGTCCTGGTCGACCGCCAGGGCCTGGCAGATCTGGTTTTAGGATTTAAACTTGAGTTTTTATTATCTAATTAAATCCCATAAAATCTCTAAAAATCCACAAAATAATTTCATGTATTACATTTGAAATACAAACATGTTTGAGTAAAAATCAAACCATGTTACAAACATTTTGAACCATTTTTGTGACTTAAAAATTTTGTCGAAAACCAAAATCCGTATTTTTCAAAACTTGAATTTTTGAATTGAAAAATCGTTTTGTCCAAAACACTTGCAAATACAAAAACATGATATTGAAACAACTTATAGGCATATAGTATATGGATATAATTCAATATACATGAAAGATATATATATCAATGTTTTTGACATTAAATCCAAAAATAAGTTTTGTTAAAATACCAAAACTCCAAACTCATGAAATAGACTATCAAACTAAGTTTGTTTAAATAGTTGAAGCATAGATGTATATAGAACAAATCTAATATACATTAAACTATGTAAACTTATTTTGATTCTATCTATTCATGAAAATCAAGATCGGTTTAAACCAAAACCGAAAACCAATAAACATGAAACGTGTGTGTATTGTGAACTTAAGCATATCACACTATCTAATCTTTACAAATGGATCTAAACTAACTATTCTAAAACAAGCCGAGATCTTCTTGTAGAGCGCCGTCTCCAAGTCGACTCGATCCAAACGTGATCCACCGAGCTTGACTCCAACGAGTGCTAGATATGAACTTTGACGTTTGGGCTCTTGAATTACCATGTGAAAGCTCCAAAATACTTTTGTTGAAGCTAATCACCTACTAATAACTTGGTTAAATATCTGAAACTAAATATCACAAGATTATTAGTAAACTATAACTACATGAGTTAATCATCATCAAAACTAGAGTGGAAGGCCTCTGGGCCAACAATCTCCCTTTTTTGATGATGACAAAACTCATGGAGTTATATATGTATGGATTAAAGTTAGGCTTCAAAGAAGCTCCCCCTTAACTCATGCATAGCAATAAACAATAAGATATGCAATGAATATTAAACATGAATATGCATAAACATGCATAATGAAATAAACATGTTCTTGATACCAAACTTTTAAAATAAATTCCTTTTCCTTTTGTTTAAAATAAACATGTTCTTAAGTATCAATATAAACTTAAAATATTACTCTTGATACCAATAAAAATTTCAATTGAAAACTTTATCAATAAAAGTAATAAAAGCTCTTGATACCAATCAATAAAAATTCTTGATACCAACTGAAAGATAATCAATAAAAAGCTCTTAATACCAATAATAAAAATTTTAACAAAAGTTCTTGATACCAATAAATTCTTGATACCAATAAAACAAACCTTGATATAAACTTACAAATAAATAATAAACATGCATATAAACTCAAATACTTCTCCCCCTTTTTGTCAATCATCAACAAAGGGGTTAAAGTAAATAATAAAACAATGTTCTCCCCCTTTTTGTCTTAAACAAAAAAAATATAAATAAGGGGTGAAATCAAATCATAACATTATGATATCAATTGAAAAAAAAATATATCAATTTAGTGCATCATGATATCAATAAAATATTTCAATTGAAAGTACATAACACAAATGTTTTAATATTAATTTAAATAAACATGTTATACCAATTGAAAGTAAATAAAACATGTTGAAGAATTCAACAAAAATTTTGATATCAATTGAATGATGTAGACATATAGGTAATCTTGATATCAATTGTAAAGATTAGTACCAATTGAAAGTAATTTTTCATTAGGAGCATATGATACCAAAAATAATTAATATCATTTTTCAACATAAAATGTGGGAGTAAAATAACAAAACTAATTGAAAGGTGAAATATGAATTTCTCCCCCTTTATAAAGTGCCAAACAAAATGATGCATAAACTTGTATAAGATACCAATTGAAACATAATCAATTGAAATATAATAGTCATTTAAGAAATCAAGCTTAGCATAACTAAAATTTGTGCTCAAAGATATAAAGATATAGTAAGCACAAATAAAGCATATATATATGTATGAAAAAATAAATACCAATCGAAATTGATACTATTTGAAATTGAAGCATACATATATAAAAACATATATGAGTATACAAAAAGAATGTCAATAGTGATACCAATTGAAAAGATCCAATGATACCAATTAAAAACATAATAAGATCAAGTGTATAACTCATACTTTCTACCACCCATTTCATGCACATGTTTTAAATGAATTTTCTATAATAAGCATATAAGGCATGGTCGCCCAACCAACCACCCTTGGATGGGTAGAGGTTTTCAAAAATAAGTTGAAAATATAGTATGTTTGAAAAACTCTACCATAATGAAGAATACGAACTAGTTATAAGAAAAATTTGTAAACTAGTACGAAATCCTTCAAGTAAGGAATAAAACAAAAATATATTTCATGAAAAATATGTAATTACTTAATCACCAAATACTCAAAATCTATAAATCCCATATCATACTCATGAAAATAAAATCATGAGAAAACAATAAGTAACGTGAGTGTATAAGAGTTATGTGAAACACATCATCATGAAAATAGGCAATCAAGCTCAAAATTTCTTAAAAAACATGAAAATCATCAATACTAAAAATCCTTCAAGGTATATGTATGTTTTGTACAAACTAGAGTATACATATATATCCAAACACGAATGAGTCCACAAAAGTATATACATGAAGGAAAGTGGCTCAAGGATGTATATGTATATTTAATAGTTTGGACAAAATGACATATACATGAAGTTAAACATTCACATGAAAACATGTACAAAATAGGAATACAAGTCAAAATGTATGAATCATCAAAACTAGATTATACTAGTACATCTAATGGGTACAAATGAGCATTCAAGCATAAACATATAATAGTCTATTTGTAGCTCACTAGTTGTATAAGTATATATCCAAGTTTTAATGAAAACTAACATTTAAATATGTAATCAGAACATGAAGCATAGAAATCAAAACAAAAACTCATATGATCATTATGGCAAATGCACATGCATAAGATCTAGGACATACACATTAGTTAAACTAAAGTGAGAACACTAAATATGGGTCCATATAAACATGGGTGTCTCAAATACTAATCATGCATGTCATAAGACTAATAAACATGGCATATGGCATAATGAATATTAAAACAAGACATGCTATAAATGAATGATCTAAAAGCATGAAACATAAATAAGGAGTAGGAAATAGTTACCAAAACCATGAGGGTAACTCTCCACGTCTCCAAAATAAGGTGGTCCTCCCACCAAACTTCCTTGAAAGTGATGCATCCATATAGTCCTCTTTAAGCTCAGAATGCTTCCACCTCAAGGTACCATCACTCTCACGTCATGTGAGAGCCCACACCTACATCAAAAATAGGAGTGGTCTTTGGTACCCACACTCTTTTGGGTCCATGGGGGTTAGCTCCTTTCCTAACCCAAACAAATTTAGTTGCTAAATTTACATTATGTATCTTATCATAGTAAAATTCAGCAAGGTGGCCCTTACGTTCACAATGTGTACATCTGTACACATGAGCATACATTGTGTTATGAGTGTGTACGTGGGGAGCATGTGTATGTCGTGATTTGTGTGCATGCATAGGAGGAACTTATTTCTTTCGAAACATAGATTCCAAACGTGAGTGGTTCAAAGCACAATGGCTCAAAGTGGAGCCCAAACAATCCACACTCCTCTTAAGCATACAAATATCATTTTTAATTATGGAAGAAGAGGTGCATGCAATAGGTAAGCTAGATGAAGAAGCTACACTAGCATGGCAAACATGTGTGTCTAAATCATTTTGCAAAGAAATATTTTTTCTTAGAAACCAAGTCTAAATCCTTTGAAATAGAAGCAATTTTGTTTTTCAAGGATTCATTCTCTTTTGAAATAAAATCAAGTTTTGAAGTTAAAGACTCATTTTCCTTCAAAACATTTTCACAATCATTTTTATTTTTCAAAATCTTATTTTCATTTAGAACACGATCAAGCTTAGATTTCAATGAATCCCTTTCATTAGAAATCTCAACCTTCTCTTGCGAAGCCAACTCAAGTTTTGAAAACAAATCCTCATTTTCTTTGTAAGTCCAAAACTCTTCTTTTTCAAAGCTTTATATTTTTCTAATAATTTTTCACAAACAATGGAAAGTTCTTCATTCAATGCATCGGCATCAATATATTCATCACAAGAAGAACTAGCACTATCATCATCTAATTGAGATTCTTAATATACCTCAAGGGAGTCATTCCCTTGGACTATGTAGCATTGTTGCTCGGACTCTCCATTAGATTCCTTCTCCATTTGGATTAACAATTGAAGCTTGGAGGAGGTCAACGTGTTCCACACTGCAAAGGCGAAATCACAGTTAGAAACCATAAAAAGATATTCTTTATTAAGCGTGCTTCTAAGTGCCTCAAGGGCTTGTGCATTGGCCTCTATATGCTTACTATTACCAAGATAGGATTTCTTGGTAGCGGTAAGGAAAACATGCAAGCCTAGGGTTTTTAGGTACATGGACATCCTAAATTTCCACATGTCAATGTTGGAAACATCAAATATGGGAGGTGTCAAGCAATCCATGAGTGTGTGTAAATAATATACGTGTGCAAATGCAAATGATAGATTAGCAAAACCAAGATCACACTCCTACGTGGTTAAACCTAATATCAGGCGCGTAGGCTCTGATACCAATTGTAAGTACACCTAGAGGGGGGCGAATAGGTGTACGGCTAATCTAATGAACAAAATGCGAAAATTAAAAACTAAATTGCAACACATTTAATGTAACCAACGAGTGTAGCCGAATTCCTGGTGAAGGGCTCTGGATTATCTCCTCTTGATTCCTCTGAATAAGAGTTGAGGTGCTATATGAAACTCTCGTGGTTAAGCACAAGTGAGGCACACAAACAATCACAATCAAGCATATAAGTATGATATGATAATATGAATCAATGCAAGGCACAATATAAAAGAGAGAGAGTTAGAGTCAATGGATCAAACGCAAACACCGAGATTGTTTCGAGATTCGAGCACCCAGCTCTACATCCCCACCTTCACACAGAAGGATTTCTACTAACTTGTCCACACAGGACTTCCCACACAGGGAAACCTCCAATGAGGATTTGGGGCAATACAATAACCAGGAGTACACAACTCCTCTCTCAACCGAATACAACCTCTCACAGAGGCAAGGCACAACCAACACAAAATCCACCTCACACAAGAGGGGTAGGCACAAAGCTAAAGAACCAATCAACCTCTCACTAGAGGGATAGGGCACAAAGCCACCACTCCAATAATCAACCTCTACAAAAGAGGAATATCACAAATAAGGAGGGTTTATAACTTGGTGGTTTCCACAACCACAAACCAATTTTCCCACAAAGATAAAGATCCTATAGATAGGATAGCAAGATAGCTCAAGTGTGAAAAACAAAGAGTTTGAAAATAAAAAACTCAAAGAAAAATACTTGAAAAAACAACTTAGTATTTGATAGAAATGAAGAACAAAGCAAATATCCCAAATCTATATTTTCTTTGATTTTTTTCCAACCCTTTAAAACAAATAAAGATTGATCTTTTAGCACTAAAAACTCTTTTGAAAACTTGTATTAAAACACTAGAGAAGATCAAAATTTTAGCTCTTAAAAACTTGTTCAAAAATAGCTCTCAAATGGGGTATTTATAACCCCCATAAAATTCTACCTGTTGGCAGGTAGAAAGGTCAAAATGACCTTCCGGTCGACCGGCCAACGGTCAAATTTCTGACCGTTGAGCCTGCCGGTCGACCGCCCGGTCGACCGTGCCCAGAACCAGAGAGCAACCGCTCTCTGGCCGGTCGACCACCCGGTCGACCGGGCCAACCCGAGAGTGGGTTGACTTCAGTCGGTCGACCGGCCAAACAAGCTGGCCTGCGGCATGTCCTTGTGCACGTCGGTCGACCGGTCCGGTCGACCAATCACTGGTCTGGTCGACCGTCCCGGCTGGTTATAGGATTTAAAACTTGAGTTTTTATTATCTAATTAAATCTCATAAATCTCTAAAAATCCACAAAAATAAGTTCATATATTACATTTGAAATACAAACATGTTTGAGTAAAAATCAAATCATGTTACAACATTTGAACCATTTTTGTGACTTACAAATTTTGCTGAAAACAAAAATCCGTATTTTCCAAACTTGAATTTTTGAATTAAAAAATCGTTTTATCCAAAACACTTGCAAATATAAAAATATGATATTGAAACAACTTATAGGCATATAGTATATGGATATAATCCAATATACATGAAAGATATATATATATATATATATATATATATATATATATCAATATTTTTAACATTAAATCCGAAAATAAGTTTTGTTAAAATACCAAAACTCCAAACTCATGAAATAGACTATCAAAACTAAGTTTGTTTAAATAGTTGAAGCATAGATGTATATAGAACAAATCTAATATACATTAAATCATGTAAACTTGTTTTGATTCTATCTATTCGTGAAAACCAATATCGGTTTAACCAAAAACCGAAAACCAATAAACATGAAACGTGTGTGTGTGTGAACTTGAGCATATCACACTATCTAATCTTTACAAATGGATCTAAACTAACTATTCTAAAATAAACTGAGGTCTTTTTGTAGGGCGCCGTCTCCAAGTCGACTCGATCTAAACGTGATCCACCAAGCTTGACTCCAACGAGTATTAGATATGAACTTTGATGCTCGGGCTCTTGAATCACCATGTGAAAGCTCCAAAACACCTTTGTTGAAGCTAATCACCTACTAATAACTTGGTTAAATATCTAAAATTAAATATCACAAGATTATTAGTAAATTATAACTACATGAGTTAATCATCATCAAAACTAGAGTGGAAGGCCTCTGGGCCAATAATCTCCCCCCTTTTGATGATGACAAAACTCATGGAGTTATATATGCATGGATTAAAGTTAGGCTTCAAAGAAGCTCCCCTTAACTTATGCATAGCAATAAACAATAAGATATGCAATGAATATTAATATGAATATGCATAAACATGCATAATGAATAAACATGCTCTTGATACCAAACTTTTAAAATAAATTACTTTCCTTTTATTTAAAATAAACATGTTCTTAAGTATCAATATAAACTTAAAATATTACTCTTGATACAATAAAAATTTCAATTGAAAACTTTATCAATAAAAGCAATAAAAGCTCTTGATACTATTCCAGAAGGATTCGAGGCTGAATCCTTCTCACGCAAATACTAATATCCGACATTAGACTATAAGATCCACTCCATTTAAGTTGATATATTATTTCAAGTATCTATAAATCAAAAATCAAGTGTTTTTAAATACTTTTTACCAACGCATCAAGTAGGAAAAAACGGACGACCTAAATAGTGAGTTAGTTAGTTTGACGGTGTAAAAAAATTGAAACTTAACAACAATTGGTCTGTAGGAATTTTTAAATGTTTAGATCATGATCAAATGGCCAGATCGAGAATTTGTATATCTAAAGACATAGATCTAATCAACTCACTACTTTCGATCATCCATTTTGCGTCGCTTGTGGATGAGTAAAAAAATACTCAAAACACTTGATTTTAGTTATAAATACTTGAAATAATATAGATCAATTTCAACGAAGTTGATCTTGTATTCGAATGTCGGAGGGTTGTATTTGAGAGAGAAGGGTTCGGGCTCGAATCCTTCCGGAATAATACAAGTCTATCTCTCTATATATCGGTATTCTTATATCTATGCATTATAATTTTTTACAGTTAGTTATTGAGCTTGATGCTAATAATGTCGTTGATGAAGTTATTGGTATTGAGTTGGATGATCCACCTGATGAGAATGATAATAAGAACGAGATTCATGTGAAAAGAAAAAGAAGACAAACTTCATTGGTTTGGCAATATTTTACTAAAGATGAAAAAGGCGTACTAAAAATGAAGAAGTTGTAGGACAAAAAAGAACTTGCAAGTACAATAAATGTGGATCACAATATATTTATGACACTAGTCATGGTACTAAAAATTTGTTAAAATTATCTGCAAACTTATAAGAAGAAAAAAGATCTTTATCAAATGATATCTTCTCAATCGAATGGGTCTTTAACTATTCATGCATCAAAGTTTGATCCGTACAATTTTAGGGAGTTAGTCATTAGAGTAATCATTCAACATGATTTGCCATTCAAATTTATTGAATATGAAGGAATTAGAGCTATTCTCTCGTATCTTCATGAAGAGGTGAATGCATTTCAAGGAATATCATCAAGTCTGATTTCTTGATTCTATATAAGATGGAAAAATGTAGACTTAAGAGGCTTTTGAATCAATTCCCGGTAAAGTTAATTTGGCCTCTTTTTTGTGTACTTTCATTGCTACTATGGTCATCTTTATCTCACGGCATACTCTATAGATGATGATTGGAGAATGCAAAAGTGTATTCTTAATTTTTATTTTATGCCTTCACCCCACTCTGGTGTCACAATTTGTGAAAGAATCTACAATTTGCTTGTTGATTGGAAAATTGATCATAAACTATTTTCTTACGCATTGGATAATGCTTCGACAAATGATGTGTTTGATGATTTGTTAAAACACAACTTAAATTAAAGCAATACTTCTTGAAAATGGAGAACTCTTTCATGTGCGATATTGTGTTCATATTCTCATTTGATTGTGCAAGATGGATTAAATATGTTAAGTGTTCTAAATCCGAGAAAGTATTAAATATGTTAACTGTTCTCAAATTAGAAAGTAAAAGTTTCTTGAACGTATGGCCCATGTTTCTTTGAATGCAAGAAAGAGTTGGAGGCAGGGTATTCCAACAAGATGAAACTCTACTTTTTTTATACTTGAGAGTTCTTTATACTACCACCGTGCCTTTTTCTTCACATGAAACTAAGTGGTTCTAATTACACTAGATTTTACCTATTCGAAGAGGAATGAGATAAGACCGTAAAGATTAAAACATTCTTGAGGGTGTTTTATAATGTGACATATATCTTCTCCGACACAAAATATTCCACTGCTGATCTCTATTTTTCAAAAAAAAATGTTGTTCAACATACATTAAAGGCGGGGATGAAAAGTAATGGTTTTTATGTGAAATTGATGGCTATTGAGATGAATAAAAAGTTTGAAAAGTTTCAGAGAGAATATAATTTATTACTTGTAATTGCTTGTGTATTGGACCCTCGATATAAGATACAATTTGTGAAATTTTACCACAAGCAGTTGTACAGAAATGATTCTAGAAAATTTAGGAAGGTAAAAAGCAAGCTTATCTCTCTCTCTTCAATGAATATGCAAGAAAATTAGAATTCTATATGCCAAGAACAATTGAGGATTCTAGCAAGACATGGAGCTCTCGTGGCACGAAGATATTTATGATGAACACTGCATGAATGTTTTGAAGGTAAAATATTTTTAAATGTTAATAGTTTCTTTTCATCTTGTAAATTTTAGCATCTCATATGCATGGTTTAATAATTATTTTCTTATGTTTCAATATTATAGGACTTTAATTCATTTGAGAGTAAAAAATTTGTTAGCTATCAAAAATTTCAATTGAAGCTTTATTTAGTTGAGCCAAGATATATCAAAATTTCGATGTGGACATCCTTGCATTTTGGAAATCTAATCAATTTTGGTATCCCAAGCTTGCTCTCATAACAAGAGATATGATGTTGGTTCTCATTTCTACCGTGACATCCGAGAGTGCTTTTAGTGCTAGTGGATGAGTCCTTGACCAATATTGAAGCGCTCTCAAACTAGAAAATGTTAAAACTTTGGTGCGTGCACTGGATTTGTTATATGAAATGATAGGTACATGAATAATATTTTCATATTTATATATATTAAAGAATATTTTATATATATCTTATATGGTCTTTTTGGTCAACTTGTACGTTTATTGTTCTCTTTTATGATAGATAATGAGGAATTAAATTTGGATGAGCTCACCAAAGATATTATATATCTTAATATTGGAGAGTCTTTAACATAAGAATCTACTGATATTCTTACTTCAGCATGAAAGTAATGATATTCTTTTGAACAAAGGAAAAAGTGTGAGCAAGAGAGTAGGTGCGTGCATATCATACATGAATATCATATCTAGCTAACTCGGAGGCCATGGAGCATTGATTCAAGAGGGGCTCTTTGCTTCGCCCAAGATATATGTACTTGGACATATGTATTTTGGGTATATGTAGTATTTTGATTTCTAGGCATAGGGGTTGTTATAATGTATACTTTGGCTATGTGTTTGTCAAATATTTACTTTGTTATCATTTTAGATTTTATTATTTTGTTTCTATTGATATGTAAAAGTGTATTATGTACACATAAATAGTTTTTGAATGGTAAACATATTCTTTTTGAATGGTCTTTTGAGTCTAAGAGGTCTGGCGGGTCTAATGGGTCGACCAGACCCGACCGACCCGATTAGTTAAACGGGTCAAACGAGTCGGGTTGGCTTGACCAATATAAGGCTGGGTCGAGTTTGGGTTTTGATTTTTGACCCAATTATTTAATCGGGTCGGGTCGACCGTATACGACTGGACCCGTATAGATCCGACCTGACCTAATTGTAACCCCTATGCACCGAAAAAAATACTAGAGTGAATTAATATTTACTGAACATAATAAACTGATGTGAATATATATATAGCATTAACCATTTACTAAATATATATGCATTAATCATTTACTGTCATGAGCTTATTCGGGGTTAAGATGACCGAGTTAGAGTGGAATTATGCTCATGATTTATGTCTTTTCACTTTGCGGCTCTGACAGTCAATAATTTAACCTTATCTTTGGGCAATGACTAATTATAATTGCACTCAATTGATGATAAAATCATGCTCAAGATTAGACTGATCACGTTCGGTTCAATTATAGACACTTTCTATCCTTTGGGTTTAGGGTTATCCTAATCTACCCGACACTTGTAGTATATCTTGCCCTAGTAGGTTACTTAAAAATTTTATAGTCATTTTTGGGTAATATATAAAACTTTAAGTAACCTAACACCACTGTCAAGCTTAAAGGATCACAACTAGAGGATCTAAAAATAAGAGTAAAATAAAATATGTTACTAAATAATCTACCTCTGAGCAAATCTACCTAGTCATATTAGGTCTTACTCAAATGATCATTAATCTTATCTTACATAGACCCCCGTTGGAAATACTGTATGTTATGAAATGTGATAATATTTATTTTCACCGACAAAACTTTAGTGAAAATCTTAAAATTTAATTGAACACATGCAATGCAATGATATTCACATTCATAAGTTGACTAACAAAAAATATTTAAATATTGAAGCGCTCGAGAATCATAAAATTCATATAACTGTACACAAATAGTACTCTGCATATTTATTTTGCCACGTGCTATTAGTCCATGAAGAAAGATACATAAAGCAAAATATTGATACAAGATAAAGATAGGTATTAAAAAATAATTTCTTCTCTGTGCACTATCAGCTAATCTCTTCCCCTTTCTCACTCGCTAATTTTTCCTGCCTCGAGCATCTTTCAGAGGTTATCAGAAATTAACACTAACAACTAAAAAAAAAAGCAAAAATTGCAAGACACATGAAGCACACGGAAGAACATGGAAGAGATCAGAGAGAAATTCATAATCTGATGCCTTGATCTTTAATGACTATGATTTAAAAATTGTGATACAACTGCAACCCATAAAGATTTGTCTTTCCGAAGAACATCCGCAATAATTAATCCCTCAAAAACAAAGCCGCCGCACAAGAAAAAAAAAAAAAAAAAACAGATCCCAACTTTTCATTTTCTTTTTTGCAGAGAATAGTCTTCCAAGATCATACATGATATGATCCCAATAAATAGATAACATAGGTAGACTCTGATACCACTTGTTAGAATTCATATATCATAGCAAAAGATTAACTGTATCTATGTATGGATCTAAATAGTATGTATGATGAATCTTAATGGAAGAGATTTAGATAACATACAATTTCGAAGGATGATGAACTGTATCCGGATCATCGCTGTTTTAAAGAACGAGATAGAGAGCCTTCTCTCTTAGCGTAACCTAGTCTCTTATGGGTAGATATTAATGTATGATTGTAGAGGATTTTCTATCTATATATAACCCTTTTACTAGTGGCCTTCTCATAATGCTTCTAATAAGAAAGTAGTATTACATCCCATCAACTTTTATAGCTTAGTGCATCTATTAGACACGCCTAATATATTGACTAACATAAATTGTATGTGTGTCATGATATGAACACTACAATAAAAAAGAAGTTTCACGTCGGTTTAAAATCAACGTGAAAACGAAACGACGACTGTCTATGAGGCTGACGTTGTAAGTTGGGTGAAAAGACATCAATTTTAAACCAATATAAAAAACCTTATTTTTAAAAATAAAATATTAACCACGTCGGTTTTAAATCGACGTGAAGAACCTTATTTTTTTAAAAAATAATAAAACACGAGCTCCATCACGGAGCACCCACCCCCGAGCACCACAAGCTCCACCACATATTTCACAAGACCATCAGTACTCTTTTCTTATTTGGTGCATCAAGTTTTGCTAATGACCAACATGATCAAATCAATGCATTTCATTAGAAAAATGAAACCATGGATGGGAGAAGAGAGAGAACTTTACGATTATGTACACTATATTAGCACTCAAACTGTTCTCAAACATGCAGCCTAGTTAAGCCATCGTGATTTTCTAACTAAAATTACCAAAAAGGAAAATGTTTTTACCTCCCACACCTGACACCCCATCGGACTTTGAGACGAGAGCGCCGATGGGCTCTGTCAGAAAACTCCTGATTCCAATTTGGGCTAAAAAAAAGAAATCAAAACAAATCAAGTGCTTGCAGACAGTCAGCTAGCTAAATCAATAAAAGGGTGACTTTTTTCTTAATTTTGACCTTGTCCCAAGACAGAAGAGGATACGAGACGACAAGGAGTTGGTGGAGTCACGGAGCCGAGGGGAGGCGAGGAAGCGGATCTCGCCGTTGCTCTGGTCAGAGCTTGCTGTCAGAGCTTGTCATTGCTCGCTCGGAGCAGAGCTGTTGCTGCAGGTTGCGTGCATCCCACCGCCATCGTCGTGGATGCACTAGAGGTCATGGAGGCTGAGAGGGAGAGATGAGATCTGGCAAGGGGAATTTGTAATGGCCCGATCCTGCAGGTACAGAAACGTTATTGCGACATATATACGTAGGTCGAAGATACCCTCACACATATACGCTAAGCATTAGTACAAGAAAGAATCAGAGTACGGAAGCACGTAGTGCATTATATATTCCAACATTTGAGTATAACTACAAAGTTACCACAGGATGTCACACAATATTACAAGAATATACCTCACCGATATGCGCAATTGCGAGAATACAAGGAGATATACAATAATGAACTGTATAAAAGGCGCTCACGAGTCACAAAAGGAAGAGAGCCGAGCAGGGGGCCTGGAAGGATAGGGCCTCAGACGGTCTTCGATGATCCACACTTTTGCTGTGCATCTCCAATCAGCAACTGGGAGAATCCACAAGCTCCAAGCTCCGGGATCTGGACATAAGGATTTAGAGGAGTCAGAACTCCCCAACGAGTGGTGTGGCGAATGCCAAGTGGCGTGCAGGGATAAGTACATGTGTATCGATAAATCCAAGTCTTAAGCATATATTGAAAATCGTGTCGTGAGCACATGCATATAGAAGCAGGTAAGGAGGAGGAAATTAAAGCAGATAAGGCAACACCAGCTATCTCCTAAATTAACATAAAACCGATAAAATTGATAAAACCGAATAAATCGAATATGAGCAAAGCCAATCGTACAAGCTTAGGTCACGACTCCACGAGACTAGTACATCGAAGGGATAATCCAAATAAAGAAACCCTCATCTATATACCTTTATCGCATGTCACCGTAATCCGAACGCATACACAACACGAGTTGCAAAACAGTACAACGAATTGAATTTTAGTGTCATATTATAATTGGGGTCGTCTAAGTTGTAGGTTTTAGTATGCATCCCATTCCACATACTTTCACATATAACTTATTGAACAAGTTATTTGAAAACTGATGGAGTTCGACGAACCATGTTTAGAATGGGTCCCGTCCATGCCTGGGACAACGGTCCAGGAGTATTTTGTTGGGATTTGGGTCGAACAAATAGTCCCACATCGGCTAGACGTGGGGATGGTCTTGGGTTTATAAGGATTTGGGCAACCACACCTAACAGGCTAGTCTTTTGAAATGGAGCCCCGAGTCCTTCAATTGGTATCAGAGCCATGCCCCGAACTTAGTCGTGTGTGTGGGTGATGTTCGACGATGTAGATCCCCCAATGGCGCAAGGCGCAATGGGCATGCCCACCCCACTGGCGCAAAAAGGCGCATAGCCCCTGTGAAGCTAATGTTTGGCTCTCGAGAAATTTGACAGTGGTGCTCCTTTGCAATGGGCGTGCCAGCTGCTGCCACGCGGTGTAGAGGAGTGACCGATTGCAGTTGGTACTTCACATAAGGCGTGCCGTCCTCCCACGTAGTGAAGAGTTGGATCTCGATGGAGCATTTGATCTTCCGGTGCGAAGATAGTTGAGCTTGCAGGAAGACTCTTTGTTGGAAGGGGGGATTGTTGGGATTTGGGTCGAACAAATAGTCCCACATCGGCTAGACGTGGGGATGGTCTTGGGTTTATAAGGATTTGGGCAACTCCACCTAACAGGCTAGTCTTTTGGGATGGAGCCCCGAGTCCTTCATATTTGGTGCTGAGCCTGAATGTACCGCTAGGTACCGAGACTTATTGTATACCCGAACAGGAACAGAGTGCCGCACCCATAGAAATAGGCTTAAAGGCTTGTGCATACCCGGTAGGAATAAATAGGAGGAGTAGAGGTGTCAGTACACCCCACGGAATCCTTAGTGGCCGCCAGGTGATCGCTCAAGTATGTGGCCACGCGTGACACGATATGACCACCATAAATATGAAACTATTCGGGACCCATCAATTTTCCCCAAACCCGGTACAAGTTGACTTATTATAATTTATTACATAATTATCAATTTACGAGAATAACAGGAGCAGGATATGATCAGGAATTCAGGAGTACATGAGTACATGTATAACAGGAATACAGGTCATTATATGTAATACAGGATAACAGATACAAGATTCTGTAAATGTGATAATCACAGGTCAATTGTTAACATAACAGGTGATAGATGATAAGTGATATCATAACAGGGGCAGGTGACTGTTTGGTACGGAGTAGAAGAATTCGAAGTAAAGTTTCCTTGAATCAGTTGAAAGATTACAACGGACTACTGCTCCGACTACAAGGGAGGGAAGATGTTGAGTCTTGAATCTCCCCTTTGTTTAGTGCTGGGTTCTTCAAGTGGCAGTGGAGAGTGAATCTTGTTCTCCGTTGACCGGATGACCGTCGGGATCGTCAAGGATCTTCTCTTTAGCTGGTAGAAGGAGTAACTCAGCTCTATCTATCAAAACTCTCAAAGAGAAGGTAGGCAAAGGATAACTTGAGCGCAACAAGTTCTCTGAAGGGCTTTACTCACTTTCTCTTCTCTCAGAGCTCTTTTCTCCTCCTCCGAAAATCCGATCTTCTTTTTCTCCTCCGAAAAATCCGATCCCTTCTTCATAGCGACGGGGCTATTTATAGAGGCTCCAGGGGTGAACGTGCCCCCTAAAAGTGCTCCACAATGAGGGGTTGACCTCCCCGCTATGTGGGCGGCGACTGGCCCCATAACCAGGGCGGTTATAACCGAGGCGCGGGTTTCAACCCACGTGCCTTGATGTTGAGACGCGGGTGTCGAGTCCACGCGCCTTGATGTTGAGACGCGGGTGTCGAGCTCACGCGCCTTGATGTTGAGACGCGGGTGTCGAGCCCACGCGCCTTGATGCTGAGACGCGGGTGTCGAGCCCACGCGCCTTGATGTTGAGACGCGGGTGTCGAGCCCACGTGCCTTGATGCTGAGGTTCTGCTTTTTAATGGCTTGTCTTTTAGTGATTTTTTTTTGACAGCCTACAGAACCCCCTCCAAAGTTTTCGATATTCCGCAGTTAACTGGGACAGATTTCGAAATACTTTGGACTCTAGCTGAATTCACCTCTATGACTGGACTGTTAATGCTTCGGTTTGATCTTATCTGGAGTTGGTCTTTGTGAGTGTACTGTTGAACTCTTTGAGGCCACCAGAGTTGATCGTGTTGAGTGTCTAGATACACAGTCTAAACCTCCCCGATTTTTTTTAGTCTGTCATGGACGCGTTTTAAGCCAAGAGTGGACGATCGTCTGCTTGTGCCAGTGTACTGTTGAAACTGATTTGCAGAAGTAAGGACTGAACGCCAGCTCTTTTTGAAGAGCAGAGATGGTACTTCTTTACAGACGCGACTTTCATGGGGTGCGCCTTTTGGAAATGGAAAACGTGACTGGTATTCCATTGGGCAGACGCGATGCTAGGCCGGATTGGAAGGACGCGAACTTTGGAGAGACGCGCCTGTTTGGTGCGAATCCGTGCCATGTCATGAGTGCACCGCCACTTGTTCTGGGGAACCATCGGGACGTCACCTTTTGGCGCGCGGACTTCCCGGTTCATTAAATGATCTGTTCCACGCGTCAAGTGATGACTCGCTGTAGAGCTAATCGAGCCACGCGCCGCGTATCTTTGCAAATTTTTGTGCCTATAAATGGCAACAGTCGGAGAGATATCCTCTTCTTCTCCGAGCACATCTATTAAGGTTTTTTTTTTTTGAGAAAAAGGAGTCTTTTCTTTCTCTTTCTATTCCTTCATCGTTCATCATCGGATTTTTGATTAACGATGGCACCCAAAGCTAAACCCACCGCATCATCTTCAAAAGCGGCCGTCGCTGAGGCCTAGAGGGGCGGTTCCTCCGCGCAGGAAGTCCTTTTCCCAGGTATAATGTCGTTTAGGCTTAACTTTCACCATTAATGGAAGTTCATGGAACCCCTAAAAAAGATCTCCTTTTTTTTTGGAGGAGAACCGTCAACACAGAATATAAACCGTGTTTAATTCTCAGACGCGGTCTCAGACGCGGTCTTTGAGTCGATAACTAAGGCGCGGGTTTGATGACCCGGTGCCAGTGAGCCCTGCAGTTCGGATTCTTCACTTAGAATATTTCTAATTGTCAAGGATTCGGACGCGGACTTGATCCTTGCGTTCTATGACATCAGGTGCTGATTTTTTATGAATCTGGCACCTGAGCCCAAGTACTTAAGAGATTTTTCATAAGTCTGGTTTTCAAAACGCGGGCTTGATCCTGCGGGCCTCACGTCTGGACGCGGATTTTGATAATTCCTGCGTCCAATGTCTCTTCTGCGTCTGGACGCGGATTCTCAAGTCTAGACGCGAATTTGATAATTTCTGCGTCCAATATCTTTTCTGCGTCTGGACTATAGACACTTAACACACACATTTTTTTTTGATAAGATGTCTGATCAAGTGTCCTTTTCTTTTGCAGTGCCACACTCTTCTGCTCCACTCTTCAAGAAGCGCCACTTGGGCACGTAGGTGGTGCTGATCGTGATTTGGCCTTTGTGCTGCAAAGGACTGTACCTGTGACTGCTGACAGATCGCAGGAGCGCAAGAAAAGGCTCTCCAATGTTGACATGATAACTTTTCGGGAGCTTATGACTGACGCAGCATTCACAACGGATGCTCGTGTTCCGCTGGAGAAGCCTGCCTTCTTCTTGGAGACCATATCGGCGATGGTGGCTATTCCATGTATGACGGAGATTATAAATGGCTCTGCCAGATAGGGGATAGAAGATTTTTTCTTCCGGACATGGAGAGGATGTACCCGCTGTCTTATCTCCAGCACATGTTCGTCCCTCGGAAGATGAAATGGGACCTTTCCCGATATGTCCCTGAGATCACTCTCGGTGACTTAGGCTCCAAAAGGGTATACCGTCATGATAGTCATGATAGGGCGGTTCTCGGCCTGTTCCCCGAGTCGCTCAGGACTGAGCCCCCGTTGGAGAAACACCAAAACTTGGTACCACTTTCCTCAGCGCATTCATGAAAGTGGAGGGTGATTTTCCGGTTGAGTTCCGTTCGCCCGGGTGGGTTCATTCCACCGAGAAGTATTGGTGGGGCAAGATGGTAAGCTTTGTCCTTGCCGACCTTAGGGACTTGTTGGAGCAAACGGATTTGTACCAAGCAGTCAGGGCCGTCCAGTATGGTATCCCGCCGAGTTCTCAGAACTTCTTCGGATCCTAGAGCGTTACAATCCTTTGACGGGGACATTCTTTACTCCGGTTGGAGAGATGGGCCTTGCCCTGCACGAGTTGCATGAGGTCTCGGGGCTGGCGACAGGGGACTCTCCCTATGAGGAATATGTCCCAACCACTGAGGAGCTCAACCTTATGAAGAAAGGGTCTCCTCAAGTGTACGAGACTTATTGGGAGGTGTTATGTCACTTCCACATTTGCGGTCAGGTAACCTCTTGGAGGTCGGGAGGAGTCAAGCAGCTGTCTTGGGCCAACTACTTGTTTAACGGCATCAATAAGAAAGACCATCCGGTAACCCGACTGGCTCCCAGCTCCAACAAGGAGATTGATGACAGGATTAAGGCTTCTGAAGGCTTCTACACCACGGTTTCGAACGAGGATGTTTTCGAACCTGACACGGTTTTCGAAAGCTTTCATCATCAAGCCCGGGTTCCTATCTCCGATCGAGCGCTATTGGCGGGCTTCTTGATGCTGTGGTTGAAGCGCTGTGTGGTACCCACGCTGCCACATGAAGTCATTGTTGCCGATGTAGTGTACCCGGTGGTGCTCTTGGCCTATGGCTGTCCTATAGCTCTTCTCCCGGCCATGGCGGCTGGCATTCAAAGCGGGTTGCGGGTGTTAACCCAGGCTTTCTGCGAGGCAGGGAGCTGTCGACTCTCATGGCAAGCCGATTGTTGACTCAGAGGGGAAGCCGACGGTGAAGCGCCCCAACCCTCGGGTCGAGCTGCCCTACACGTACTTAATGGCTTGGTACGTGATGCACTGCCCCTCTCTGATGACGCCGGTGCCTTGGAGCGAGGGTTTTGTCCCTTTTGTACAGCGGTTGGAGGGTTGTGACTGGCGTAATACTTACATGTATTACGTTCGAAAGTGCATTCTGTCTGCTTCGAACTACCAGCTTAACCGCTGCTTCCCCGAGATTCCTGGTGCATCTTTCGGGGAACTATTTACCGACTCCGCAGGCCAAGATGATTTCACTAGGCTGTCAACTGGGATTTTCTGGTGGTTGGTTAACATCCGACTAGGGTATGTGCTTTTTCGGCAAGGTACCTCATGCACGATCGAGCCATATCCCGAATCGCTTCGCCCGACAGTTCGGCTATGATCAACTCTACGTCGGCAACCCCAATGCTCGACTCGCCTTCAGTGGGAACTTGTTCGAAGGTGCTCGGGCTTGGTACTATAGCGTGGCCGGAGGGACGGAAGCAACTTTCCGTCTACCTCTCAAGGAGCCAAAGGGCCGCACAAGCTTTAGCTTCTGTACCTGGTACTTCCAGGCCAACCAGACACCATACTTTGTTCCGGAGTATTCATGCATTGAGAGTATCAATGCAAATTTCGAAGCAAGGTCGGGGTCCGGTAAACGCTCGCGAGGCGTCGAGCAGTACCTGAAGGCTCTGAGGGAAGTCGGGAGAGGGTCGAGGGAGGAGCCACGATCAACAAAGGCTCGACAAGCGGTGAGTAAGCGTGCTCGAGGCTCTACTTCCACTGCTGACTCTGCCCCAAAGAAGGTCCGGAGAGACTTGACGGCCGAAGTTTCTCTATCCGAAGACATCCCTGCTGGTGTTGAGGAACTGAGGGAAGAAGAGGCAGACGAGGATGATGCCCCCTTAGTCCATGCCAGCAGGTTGCGCAGCAGGGGCCCCAGGACTGTGGAGGAAGCGAGCCTGCTGACAAACCCACCGCCGCTGACGAGGCCGAGCAGTTCGAAGTCGATATCATGAGCGGAGGTGATGTTGAGATTTCGGGGGTCTCAGCTCAGCCCGGGTCTTCCCCTGCTCATGAAAGGAGAGATGAGGCACAGCAACCTGGGTCTCCAAGTGTGTTCATCTCCAGTCCTCGGACAGTTGACCCCAGCCCTACCACTGGGGTAATTGGTGGGAAGGCTCCTGCTACCGAGGCCTCTCGCGTTGAACTGTCGTCTTCCTTATCCACAGAGGGAAGCGATTTTGAGGATGAGGTCGACTATGGTGACGAACCCGCTCCTCCTGATCCGAGTAAATTTTCACACATCTCGGAGGAGGAAATACATGGGTGCGAGCCGTTGACGGCATCACCATTGGCGGCAGTTATTCCCGCTGAAGGTACTTTTTTCACCTTCTAACTTAATTTCTCTTTTCATTTTGAAGAGGAGGTTTTAACATTCTCCTTTTATGCTGCAGGGTTGGCCGAGGATATTGAGGCTGCAACCTCCTCGCATATCGAGGAGATGGTGCAAGAGTTGACCCAACCGGAAGGAGTTGAGACTCCAGCCGTCGAGATGCCTCCAGAGAAGGCAACTACTGAAATCGGGAAGACTCCCACTCTGCAGGACGAGGAGGCAACCACTAAAGCCAGGGAGACTTCTACTCTGCAGAATTCGCCCAAGAATTCGACATCTCTGGACCTCCAACTTGGTAAGGAAGTTTTGATGTCTTGGATGTTTCTCTTTTCACCATTGTAGCTAATGTTGAGATAATTTGCAGAGAGAACTGGGGGGGCTCGGGTGGAGAGTCTGACGGTCAGTGCCCCTCCGGAAGGCCACACAGCTCAAGCCTCGGCCGAGGTTTCTGAGGAGGTCGAGCTCACCATTCTGTCATCAGCTGTGGAGGTTCCTGCAGAGGTAGAACCACCAGAAGCGCTAGTGGCTATTCTTGCTCCTGCCGTACCGGTGGTCAGCCCGACTCCTGCGCCGACTTACATCCCTCAATTCGTGATAGAAAGGGGTCGGGGAGCACCTCGGGCGATGATACTATGGAGTTCCTGACACGCAAGACGGTGCAGCAGTTCTTTGACTCGATGCGATCATGCATCGATTTCATCCTGTCTGGGGGTAGCTCCTTTGAATTCGCCCGGATGTTTCTCGGAAACTTGGCCGAGAACATCAAGTTGGCCGGAGGCCCTTCGCTAGCCCAGGCGTGTCTGCTGGTGGTGGAGCAGCTGGGACAAGACCTGAGAGAGCTTCGATCCCTGGAGGATGCCAACTCATTCCACGAAGCCCAGGAAACTCTAAATAGGCTCCTTGCTGCTCAAGAGCAGGAGCGAAGGGAGGTGGAGGAGAAGATAATCGATAACACCCGTCTTCTTGAAGGTTTCCAGGCTGATCATCAACGCCTAGCGGTCGAGTCCAAGGAATCTGTCATGATCATACAGGCTGCAAAGCAGGCTATCCTTGACTCTCGGGCTGCTATAGCCAGGGCTGAGGCCATGATTGCTTTTAACGAACAGAGGCTTGCTACCTCTGAAAAGAGGCTAGCGGAGTTAGAGGCTGCCAAGGCGCAAGTTGAAGCAAACCTCTCTGTTCGTTCATCCGAGTTGGAATCCCTCCGAGTACAAGCGCAGGGATTTTTATCTGAGGCGGATCTGCGGGCCCAAGCTCTCATGGAGGCTGAGAAGGCGCGTCAACATAAGATACATCGCCTTAGAGAGCAAATCTGTTCCTTGGCGAACCAGGACTTGTAGCCTTCTCTCTCTTTTTTTTTTGTAAAGAAAAAGGACACTCTGTTTTACTAAGAGTGTTTGTACTTGCTTTTACCATTTTTTTTTGAATAGTAAAAGTCTTTGAAGTTCTTGTTCCATCTTTATTGCCTTGCTGTAGATGAATTCAACTTCTTTTAATGAAACGCGGCGTTGACTCAAGTCTTCTTGATGAGACGCGGCATTGATTCATAGAGAGAGACGCGGTCATCAGTTCATAGGAACTCAGGCAGAACTAAGTCCTTTTGCTGAGACGCGGCGTCAATTCACAGAGAGAAACGCGAATCCGTCCTGCTAATGAAGACGCGGTTCAAGTGGACGTGAAGGACGCAGTTTTTTGAGTGTGACTCACTGGTCGCAGTCCTTAAGGATGCAACGTTGGGTCTTTTGACTAGGTGCAAAAACCCATCACTACCCATGCAGACGCAGCTCCTCTGATGAAGACGCGAGGGACGCAGCCTTGCGTATTTTCTGACTAATCCCACAATGGCCTAAGTCTTTCACTGAATTAAGTGCTTTCCCTTAAAATGGGCCCCGTTTGCTGAAGGGACGCACCTTTGAGTCACGCGGACATTCCTCTGGAATGCAGGTGGACGTCATTCAGTTTGAAAAAGGGGACGCGGATTCCTGGACGCGGCTTTCTCATCTGCGTCTTGATGTAACTTCCCAGGCGTTAAATGCGGCCTGACTTAAAGATTTCATGAGATCTTTCAAGTCTTCACTGACGATTGGGAAATCGGGTCGTCCGTTGTTTCCCGAAGCAGTTGTCTACGTGTTGGTTCCTCATTGGACTCAGGCGTTAATGCCTTTAATGCAAAACCGGCGCTGGCGGTTCGAGACCAGCGTCTGCGACGCTTCCTGAAGCAACGTTCCACGCGTCAGACTCCTATTGGACTTTGACGGTCGTGCGGTCATTAAGGCCGATGGGAACCATTAATGGCAGTTATCAGGGGCTGCCTATAAATAGGGCTCACCCTCTCCCCCTTTAACAACTCAAACTTAGACGGTTTTCTTTTGATTTGCTCTGAGAAATTCCGCCTTCTTCAGAGTTTCTAACAGGGGTCTGTCTCCATGGATGGAGGTGACTCTGTGGATGAAGATGACCCAGAGCTTTCATGCTTCTGTTTGGTCTCTTCAGGAGAAAGCATCTCTTTGATCATCTTTCATGTCCACATTTTAATGCAGAGAGTTCAACTCTTGATAGAGGCCTCTGCGGGTATGCTGTCCCGACTTGCCATGATATTTTTAATCCACCCAGGCTTGCACCTTGGCATCTCTTAAAGAGATATCACCATCTGGATGAAGTCTTAGTTGGTGCATTCCCTTTTTTGGAATTTGCGCCATCGACTTGAACTTCTCTGGACGCGAGTACAGAAGTCTTTGGCACTTGGCGCTAGCTTTGCTCATGAAGCTCGCGTTTTAAGGCCACTGACTTGGATGAATTCCAACTCGGGTTGAAGGTTTCAGACCCGAATCTTGCAACTCCTGTTCATTCAACAGGGAGATGGCAATTTTTTCGGCGTCTGAATCTTTTCGCGCCTGGTGTGTTAGACGCAGATGCAGAAAATTGGACTGCGTTTGAACCCAGCGTGTATCACAGTTTTAACTCGCGTCTGTTTCTGCCACCGCGAAAGTTTTGGCTCACTGCGTGGGTCATTTCCGCGTCTGTGGTCTTCGGCAATAACTGCGTCTGTCACTTAGTTTTCTCTGTTGAAGTGTACTAAGTTCCAGATGTTCTGATTCCTTTGTTTATTCCTTGCAGGTAGGCTTGATCGTCCTTTTTCTCGTTCGCTGGGCCCGTGGGAGAATATATCGGCCAGCGAACTTGTTGATGTTCGTCCACAAGGGAAGAAATCATAGTCTCCGTCGTCCACAAGGGAAGAAATAACGATCCCTGACGGGGACTTAACCCTCGTCAAGATCTCTTTGAACGTGACGCACCCGTCATGCTTGCGGGCTGGTCACAGTCACAGTGGGTATGGCGGCGAGGGGGTTACGGTGGATATAGTGGCAGATAGCATCCCCTTCCTCTCTCACCCCAGAAGTGACATCGAGGACACTCCATGTTTGTTGGATGGCCTTCTGGCGAAAGAGATGCTCATGAATGAAGGGTTGCAGGGCTTTCTGCTGCCACCGGACCTCAAGAACACCATTGCTCTTAGCTTAGTCAGCTAGGCTCTTTCGATGTTTACATCATGCATCGTGGTGCGGCCAGCTTCTATTGTCACCACAGTTTGGCGCTTTTCCAAACATCGTGCACTTGGAATCAGATGCGGCTTCAAGGAGTGAGTACGGCCTCTGAGAGAGAGAGAGGGACTTCTTTGTACTCCTTAATTGTAACACTCAATCTTATTGTATAAGAGAGCGTTTTGTATCACTTTCATATGCCTGGATATAAATAAAAGTGACATTTTTCTTTCTGCCTCATTCTATTGTCTTGAACCTTTTGTCTTCAGTCAGACGCATAGAAGCAGAAGATCTTTGACTTCGTCAAAATTATGATGATAATCTTAATAAGTCAAATTTTGTAGGGAAAGATCCTATTTCAGGAACTTTCACAATACTGTCAGAGGTGTAATATTAACTTGACAGAGATGAAATAATGTTTGGTGGACCTGTCAATTTATAAAGGAGAATGACAAGTGAAACTCGTACCCCCAGGGAAAATGGGCCTTTATCAAGGTTTAGGATTCACTTGATTAAGCTCAGCTGGGGATTTGAAGGAAAACACTGTTAATGGTGTAGTATTAACCTAACAATGTGTTTAGGTAGACTTGTTATTCTGTTGAAGAGAATAACAAGTGAGACTAGACTCGCAGGGAATCTAGGAAAATCTTTACCGTTAGAGGTGTGATATTAACTTAACGGGTTGAAAGTTGTCTTGCCAGAAGTGTGATGTTAACTCGACAAGAATGTGAATCAGAGGTGTGATATTAACTT
Organism: Agave tequilana; assembly: GCA_038442645.1. Lineage (NCBI taxonomy): Eukaryota > Viridiplantae > Streptophyta > Magnoliopsida > Asparagales > Asparagaceae > Agave > Agave tequilana. Next base: position 9,559 of record JAVJIF010014487.1, on the reverse strand, counting down.
GACTCAGAAGCATTTCAGCTTTCGTTTGGGAAAACTGAGAGTGTCACTGACATAGGTGTGATGTTTAACTTGACAGTGAGGGTAATGCTAGAGGTGTAATGTGAACTTAGCATTGGTCATCTCGGCTTGGATAAGGAAGTCGAGGAAAAGTCATGGCCATAGGTGTATTGTTGAACTTAGCAATGACTTAGATGCTAGAGGTGTAATGTTAACTTAGCATCATTCGTTTCAGCTTCAACACGGAAGTCTGAAGGAAAGTGACTGTCAGAGGTGTAATATTAACTTGGCAGAAGCTTGGTTTACTGTTTAGAAGTATAATGTTAACTTAAACAGTAATTTTGTCAGAGGTGTGATATTAACTTGACAGAAACTTGATTTGCGATATGAGCAATTTGAGGACCTGTCGTTCTATTGATAAGAATGGACAGGTGGAGTTTGAAGTGCCAGAGGTATAGTGTTAACTTGGCAACAACTGTATTTTGTAGGCCTACCATTCTGTGGATGAGAATTGGTAAGAGATTTTGGAGGGGAAAGTGAAGTTGAGTCCACTTAGGATTTTTAGCAAACCCTCAGCTATCAACGGGTTTGATATGCCTTTACCAACTACCGTTTGAGTTGGGCTAGCCATGCTATTCCCCTCAGCATGATGAGTTGTCGAAGACTTATGTTGGGCTTAGAAGCCAACATTTCCTCTATCCCTTGCCGTCGAAGGCGTTGGATATTAATGAAGAAACTCTTCTCGTTTTGATCAGAGGTGTAATTTTGAACTTGATCAGCGGAAGAATACCATTTAAGGATAGTATTTCTTCAAGAACCTGCCATTGATAGGCATCATGAGTGTATCGCCATTCGAGGTTATGAGGCGATATGATCCATTCGAGTAGACTGACTCTACCACAAACGGTCCTTCCCATTTGGGTTGGAATTTTCCTTTTGTCTTGTGCGTCATCACCATGGGTCTTCTGACGGCTAAGACAAGATCGCCTTTCTTGAAAGTTCGCACTTTAACTTTTTTGTTGAAGGCTTTGGTAATTCGAGCTTGGTAAAGCTCGATTTGTTGTTGGGCCTGCAAACGCTTATCGTCTAAGGCCTCCAATTCTTGGAGTCGCTGTCGATGCTTCTCCTCTGTTGTCATCTCCGCTGTCAAGGCGACGCGTAGAGATGGAATTTGGATTTCCAGTGGAAGCACGGCTTCACACCCATATACCAAAGAAAATGGCGTGGCTTTAGTTGGGGTTCGCACAGTTGTGCGATAGGCCCATAAGCATTCACCTAGCTTATCGTCCCAGTCTCGTTGACTTTTCGAGATGAACTTCTTGAGAAGCTTGCTAATAGTCTTGTTGAAAGCTTCTGCGAGGTCGTTAGCGGCAGGATAGTATGCCGTCGAGGACACACTCTGGATTCTGAACTTAGCGCAGAATCTCTGGAACGCCTGGCTGATGAACTGGGGTCCATTGTCATGGACAATTCGCCGAGGTACACCGAAACGGTAAATAACATGATGTTTCACGAACTTGATCACGTTAGACGATTTTACCTCCTTCAGAGGAATAGCTTCGGCCCATTTAGAGAAATAATCGGTTATTGCCAAAATAAACCGATGTCCCTTTGATGATGGTGGGCTGATAGGACCAACCACATCCATCCCCCACATTTCAAATGTCCAGGTAGAGGTCGTAGAATGGAGGTACTCTGGTGCTTGATGGATGAAATCGCCATGCACTTGGCAAGCGTGACATCTTTTAGCATAAGTGATGGCGTCGGCAATCATCTTGGGCCAATAGTAACCCAACCTTTGGAGTCGATGTGCCATTTTGGGCCGGGTTGGTGAGCTCCACACATGCCGTCGTGGGCTTCTTTCAATACCTCTTGGGCCTCCTTTGGTGAGAGGCACCGGAGCAAGACCCCGTCATGCGATCGACGATACAATGTTCATGTAATCGCATTGTAGTAAAATTTAGGGGCTTTCCTTCGAATGGCAGCCGCTTCCTTGGCGTCCTCAGGCAGAATGCCGTACAAGACATAGTCAATATAGGGGAATCGCCAGTCTTTAAGCTCTGACCTGGTTGACAATTCCAGCGCTTCTTTGCCTTGACACTCTCCCTTTGACCCCTGATAGTCTTCGAGGGCAGTTCTCGGGCAATACAGGTCGTGGTTGTAGACGAATACCTTCTCCATTGCTCCAGCTGGAAGAGCTAAGGAGGCCGCGAGGGACGCCAGTGCATCTGCATGCGCATTTTGCCTGCGCGGTACATGGTCAATGTAGAAGTTTGTGAACCTCTCGGCCATGTGGATAGTTGCGTTGTAGTAGGGTACTAGGTCTTCATGTCTGACTTCGTACTCCCCGCAAACTTGGCTAACAATGAGTTTGGAGTCACCGTATGCCTCGAGATTTTTAACGCCAATCTCATGGTGAGCTGCATCCCAATCAAAAGAGCGTTGTATTCTGCTGCATTGTTGGAGCAAGGCTCAGTTAGCGAGACAGCTCGAGGAATCACATAGTCCTGTGGCGAGACGAGTACTACTCCTACTCCCGCTACAATGTGTCCTTTTAGGCTTGTTCTGGATGCACCGTCAAAGAAGAGTTGCCACACTTGACTTTCAAACGATGTCTGAGTTAGGCAGGCTTCAGCGACCTCATCTGGGAGATCGTCGTAAAGTTTGGTTGCCCTCGGATCTGGATGCTCAGCCAGAAAATCTGCCACCGCTTGTCCTTTAATGGCCTTCTGTGGTAAAACGTGCATTTCATATTGAGATAACAATATGGCCCATTTTGTTAGTCGGCCATTTAGCGATGAAGGTTTTGTCATAAGTAACCTCAAGGTCTTGACTTTTGATATGACATTTATGGTTTGGCCTGCCAGGTAGTGTCGCATTTTCTGAATGGCGAACACCAGTGCCAAACATTCCTTCTCGATCGGGTTGTACCGATGTTCGGCTCCGATCATTGTTCTACTCAGATAGTAGATCGCTTGCTCTCATCCTTGGTCATCATGCTGAGCTAGTAGAGCTCCCAAAGAATGATCCATTACCCGGACATATACCAGGAAAGGTTTTCCGGATGTCGGAGCTGCAAGGACTGGTGGTTGGGTGAGGTATTGCTTGATTTCCTCAAATGCTTGTTGACAAGCGTCGTCCCAAATGAACGAGACACCCTTCTTCATTAGCTTAGTGAAGGGTTGGCATCTTCCGGAGAGGTTTGAGATGAACCTACGGATGTACGCCAATCGTCCTTGCAATCTCCTGAGTTCCTTGAGATTTCTCGAAGGTTGCATCTCCCGGATAGCGCGAACCTTTTCCGGGTCCAGATGAATTCCCGTGGAGGTTACAACAAATCCTAGGAATTTGCCACTGGCCACCCCCAGGAAGGACTTGGTGGGATTCATCTTCAACTGATGAGCTCGCATGATGTCAAAAACCACCTTCAGGTCAGCTATGTGATCATCTTTAGTGCGGCTTTTTACCGCGATGTCGTCAACATAACATTCCACCGTTTTGCGTATTTGCTGATGGAAAATGGCATTCATGGCCCTTTGATATGTTGCCCCTGCGTTCTTCAGTCCGAAGGGCATGACGGTGTAGTAATATACCCCTAGAGGTGTCCTGAAGGAGGTATGCTTTTCGTCATCAGGATACATTTTAATTTGATTGTATCCTGAGAATCCATCCATGAAGGACATTCGTTCGAATCCACAAGTATTGTCAATCATGACATCTGTGATTGGCAGTGGGAATTCGTCTTTGGGGCAAGCCTCGTTTAGATCACGGAAGTCGATGCAGATCCGGATCTTCCCGTTCTTCTTGGCAACTGGGACAATGTTGGCTACCCAGTCGGGATGTTGTTCTTCCCTGTTGAAGCCAGAATCAATAAGTTTTCTGACTTCTGATTGAATTGCCTCCATTATCTCTGGACGGAACCGTCGCTGCTGTTGTTTGACAGGTTTTGCGTCCGGATTGATGTTGAGGCGGTGCATAGCCACTTGAGGATCAAGTCCAGGCATGTCCTCGTAATTCCAGGCGAAGACGTCTATATACTCTTGTACAAGAGATATTAGATCCTTCTTCTCCGAAGGTGACAGGCCGTCACTTATGAAGATGGGCTTAGGATTGGCCTCATCTCCTAGATTGACTTGAACAACCTTGTCTTCTGTGGGTGGCTCGCGCTGTTCAAAGCGGGTATCCCAAAGAGTATTTAAATGTTGATCCAAGGATCTGTATCAGACTGGATCATTTCTTCATCTCCGTCTTCCAGGTGGCTTGTTGAAACCATGTTCACTGAAAGTTCTCTGAAGATGTTGTCGACACTGACATCCGACTCCCACGATGATGTGCCTGAAGAGTAATTATGACCTGATGGCCCTCCAGAATCAGAGGCTGATGGGATCGGAGTCGATACATAGCCCAACCCCCGGCGCGTCCGATGATAATAATTGGGGGCTTTCCCTTTCGGCACAAAGGATCGAAGTAGCGTTCTCCTTCCTTTGCCGAAGTTCAACCCGGGTCTGTTGGTTAGATCGTATCCCATACACTTCATCATTTTGAGCGCTTTTGGTTCATAATGACCGAACTGGGGGGATTCCAGCTCACCTTCCGATTCTTCGCGGGGCGTTGGTTCAGACGAGATTCGCCCAAAAAGAATTAGTTTTTGGCCTTTCCGTCTGGCTGGAACCATAAATATAGATTCTTGCGTATTACCATTATCTTGGTATGTCCTGAAGGATGATTTTACTGGTACATGCAACGATGTCAAAGCATCCATTGCTGACCAGAGGTCATCATCTACATCAGTGCTAGTATCTGACGGTATTGAATCAGAAGCAAACACAGACAAATACGCTAAATCTAATTCTTCATTAATGTACCAACCGCCTACATCGTCGGTGGTATTATCAACATCGAGCTTATCAATGCTCTTTACAGGTGGATCTAGCTCCCACATACACTCATCTTCCTCCGGCTCAGTATCGGCTTCATTGCCAGAGTCTGGTTCTTCCGGTTGCGGGACCTCATCCGTCTCCCCAGGATCTTGGTACAGTAAGGAGTCTGTGAAATAATTCTCGACCCCTTTGAATGGATGCCTTTCGGCAATCAACATCTGCACCTTTTCATTCTCGTCAATGTATTTCATGACTTGATGGAGAGTAGAGGGAACGATGGAGTTGCGGTGAATCCACGGCCGTCCCAGCAATAGGTTGTAGGAAGTGTTGGCATCAATGATGTAGCATGTCACTTCCGACTTTAAACTTCCAATCTAGCATTTGAGCTTAATCTTCCCCATCGGACGGGTCCTGTTCGCATTGAACCCGTAGATAGTTGTCTGGGTAGGGCTCAAACGATGAGTAGGAATGCCCAGATGTTGCATGACCCGGCGAGGCATGATACTCAACGCGGACCCTGGATCTACCTGAATGTGGTTCACTTCAGATGATCCAATATACCCTGTGAAGTACAGGGGTCGATCATGCTTCCCTTTAACCTGCATATCCTCTGCCGTGAAGGTGATGCAGGGGCATTCTGGGAGGTGTGAGACAATTCTCTACATCTTCCTCCTTTGGCACCTGGGTCATGAAGACCTCAGCGTTTGCCAGAGCCTCTTGTAGAGCTTCTCTGGCTGACTTTGACAGCCTAAGAAGTTCATACAAGGTAATCCGTGCGGGGATGTTGGCCAATTGAGCCAGGACATCAAAGCGATAAGGCGCCGTAGATCCTTCCGCGATGCCCTTTTGAAGGGCTCGAGATAATCGAGTCTCCTTCTGTTTCTCTACTAGTTGTTTTGTGGAGGGCTTGGTTGGCTCTGCAGCTGGTTGTGGAGGGGTTGCCGCCGTTTCGCCATACTGCTTCAAGTAGGGCTGTCCTGAGCGGGTTTCTGCCACTAGCCGACCGGGTTCTCCGGCCAGAACTATTGTCTCCTCTTCCGAGTCGGTTAGCGAAGGAATATCGGTATCCGTTTCTCGAGAAGAGGCACACACCACATTGGAGGATGACGCCTTTGCCTTGCCTTTGGACTTCTTATTAGTTACAGTAGTCCATTGTTGGGCATCAACAAGGTCAGGGTGGACCCACATGATTTCCCCTCGAGGTGTAGGGACGGGTACTAGGCCCTTCTCTTGTTGCTGGTGAGGATCCGTGTTGACCACTCTTAGCTCTCCTTTCGGAACAGGGACCACCCCCGAAGGCGTTGGGGGTTGTCTTCCGAACTGGAGAAATGACGTCATGTTAGCCGTCACCTTCTTCTGCTCTGGTCGGAGTTTTAATACCTCCGCGTCAATTAGGGCCTGAAGGATATCCTTGAAGACGTAGCAGCTTTTGGTGGGGTGTCCCAACATTCTGTGGTATAAGCAGTAATTAGGATTATTGGTTTTACCGACTTCTCCGGGTGCCTGGCTTCAGGGAGCTTCAGTCTATTGCTCTTGTTGAGTAGTTTAAAGAGCAAATCGACATATTCCTCCTTGAAAGAATACTGCTTGTTGGCGCGTGGCTGGCTCGAAGAGCCACTCGCCTTGACCGGTTGAGGTTTGGCGGGAGATTTGGTCTCTGTTGCCAAATTATTCTTCCGCTTTGTCTGGAGGGATGTGTCTGGCGCACGCCTGGTTGACCTCTCTGGCCATAGCTTCCCTTCTTCTACCCTGACGCGGGTGACAATCTCCTCAGCCTGTTCACCTTGTTGGATCAGCTGCTTCCAGGTGCGGCTTTCAGCAACTCCTATTTGAGCAAGGAGTGAGGTTTGGAGATTGTGGCGGCATGTTTCCACCAGGGTGACCTGGGTCATGCCGCTCGGACATCGGAGTGCCACATTCCGAAATCTCTCCACGAAAGATTTGACGGACTCTCCCTTTCGCTGTTTGGTAGCCAAAAGGGTGGGCATTGTGACTTCTGAGGCATCCTCGAAGAAGCGCGTTAAGAAAAGCTTCTCCAAATCGCCCCAGTTCTTGATGGAACCTTCTGGGAGCTTCATAAACCATTCAAAGGCCAGCCCCTTTAGGGTGTCAATGAACAGTCGTGCCAAGATGGCATCGTTGTCTACTACATTCCATGTTTGGGATTTAAAGTAGTAGATGTGTTGGTTGGGTGACCCTTTCCCATCGAATGCCTGAAGGGTTGGAGCCTTGAACTTGGACGGGTATGGAACCAAGTCCCATTCGGCAGGATAGGGCCGGACCACTCCAGCTTCTTGGAGGCCTTTACGGTTGGTAAGGGCCTCGAGGCGTTGCTCCAATTGACTCATTCTTTTAGCATGAGCCTTTCCCTAGTCTTGGTTGCCCTTTACTTGCGACGAGGATTTGGACGAACTAGAAGTAGATCGCGGCCTCTCCTCAGAAGGTTCGGAAGATGAGCTTTCTCCCTTTTTCCCTTTGCCCTTCGTCTTTTTAGGAGGAGATTTCCTCCTGTCCTCGAGCAACTATGCAAGCATCTGCTTGAGAGAGTCGATAGATTCCTGCTGAGAAAGAATCATATCCATTTGTGCCTTCTGGATTTGTTCTAAACGTCTAGCCGTTTCCTCAGGAGTGCCTATCATGTAGGCGGAGGCCTCCTTCTCAACGAAAAAGTTTGAAGCCCGTGATTCCGCTACGGCGGAGTGAGAATCATTCACTTTAATGCCATGGGCTAAGGCATTATAATCAATCGGGGGAATGGCCCCAGTCCGGGTGCGAGTGTGTCGATACACTCCTTCCGGTTCAGAGTCAGACTCATCCGAGCTGACTGCAGGTTGTTTTCCCTTGCTCCTGCTTGTCATATTCGCAGTGAGCTCCGGGTACTCAATGTCGGAGAAGGTCCTCCTTTTGTGGGAGCGCCTTCTTTTGGCTGACGGGGGAATCAGGGTCAGCTGTCTAACTAAAGACTGCTGGTGCACACCTGAATCACAACGGCACTCGGAGAGCATAGAGATGAGCCGTTGGCAGCAACATGATGAAGTGACCTGATTGGCACTTCTTTTCTTCGTCAAGTAATCCCTCAGATCCACGGGAGGGGGATCGAAGAGATTAACCTCGCAACGTCGAAGACGGGAGGCATCCATGTGCTGTACAGCCTGGGCGCGGGTTTCAGGGACGCGATTTTCGCGCCACGGCTATAAGACGCGCGTCTAGCGTCTCTGTTGGGACGAGACGCGATTGCCGCGCTGCCGCTCAGTGTGTCGGGGCAGAGACGTTTGAGAGAGGATGGGCTGCTGGGCCCCACGCCTATGGGCGCGTGCCTCTCGCGCTTGATGAGGCGCAGAGGCTTCACCTTGGCGTTTGGTGAGTTGGTCTTCAGAGGACCTAGCTTGAGGAGTCTCGCATTTGGGCCGCCAAACGCGGACTTAACGTGCTGGACGTGACGCGGGCAAGGCGTCAGATTGTACGTCGCGTCCAGCCTCAGTCGGACAACCAGATGTTCCAACTTGTAGCTGACGCGCACGTCTCCTCTGTCGACGCTCAGCGTTTCGGTTGCGTCGTGGAGGTGGAGAGTGACCAACGACGACCTGATGCTGGACACCAGGGATTTTGACCACGCGGGTCTCCTGAGAGACGCTAACGCGTGTGTTCCGTGCTGCGCGGTTGATCGCAGCGACAGTTGTGCCTGAGATCACGCGGGCCTTCTAAGAGGCGTTGGCGCGTGTATCTTGCTTGGCACAATTGGGCAGCAGCAGCGCCCGAGAGAGCTTCGGATCGGGCTTCGGGGCCATTCCCCGTCGAGACCCTGCGGCAGACGCGGGTCTTAGGGCTCTTGGAGCCGGAAGAGAGAAACTCTTCGTACTTTGCCTGGTCGAACTCGACAACGAGTGATTCGACCATCTTTCTCTTACGAAGGACGTCATCTTGCGTCACGATTTGCTCATCAGTGACAAATGTAGTCCCCAGCGGAGTCGCCATCTCTTGTTTGGTACGGAGTAGAAGAATTCGAAGTAAAGTTTCCTTGAATCAGTTGAAAGATTACAACGGACTACTGCTCCGACTACAAGGGAGGGAAGATGTTGAGTCTTGAATCTCCCCTTTGTTTAGTGCTGGGTTCTTCAAGTGGCGGTGGAGAGTGAATCTTGTTCTCCGTTGACTGGATGACCGTCGGGATCGTCAGGGATCTTCTCTTTGGCTGGTAGAAGGAGTAACTCAGCTCTGTCTACCAAAACTATCAAAGAGAAGGTAGGCAAAGGACAACTTGAGCGCAGCAAGTTCTCTGAAGGGCTTTACTCTCTTTCTCTTCTCTCAGAGCTCTTTTCTCCTCCTCCGAAAATCCGATCTTCTTTCTCCTCCGAAAAATCTGATCCCTTCTTCATAGCGACGGGGCTATTTATAGAGGCTCCAGGGGTGAACGTGCCCCTAAAAGTGCTCCACAATGAGGGGCTGACCTCCCGTTATGTGGGAGGCGACTGGCCCCATAACCAGGGCGGTTATAACCGGGGGCGCGGGTTTCAACCCACGCGCCTTGATGCTGAGAAGCGGGTGTCGAGCCCACGCGCCTTGATGCTGAGACGCGGGTGTCGAGCCCACGCGCCTTGATGCTGAGACGCGGGTGTCGAGCCCATGCGCCTTGATGCTGAGGTTCTGCTTTTTAATGGCTTGTCTTTTAGTGATTTTTTTTT